>PVKM010036902.1:0-14644 GCA_004027735.1 Carollia perspicillata | reverse complement strand
CAGGAGGCCCTCAGGGGCCTGGTGGGCTCACCGGGACCCTTGAACTTCCTTTTCGTCTCCCCTTTAGGAGGGGCATAAGTTTTCATGACGGGCCTTGTCCGCCTTTGCCATGTCTTCAAATTTTCCTTTCTCTTTAGCAGACACGGTCTTCCCGCCTCTCTGAGCACTTCTTAGAAAATCTGAGACGCCGACTGAAGCCTCCGGGCGCTGCTTCCTGTGCCCTTCCCGGCGAGTTTGCACGAAGGATGTGCGATGCTGACATCATGCCTCTCGGCCTCTGAGAACCTGCTCTGCCCGGGTCTAGTCATTTCTTCTCAGCAAAGGCCGGAGTCGCCCAGCGCCTGTCTGGCTCTCCCTTGCCCTGGGGCTTTCTCTGCGGAGCTCGACTGCTGCAAAGGTTGTGTGGATAAGGTTATCAGCATGGTTTACAAGGCTATTCCCAGACTTCACTTTTCCACAGAGCTTCGTTTTCCACCACCGCAGCCCCGCTGCCCCTCAAACCCGCCTTCTGTGCCCTCTGCACATCCTCCGTCTGTCAGAGACAGACGCAGACATCCTCTGCCAGCTCCTCGTAGCAGCTCAGCGAGGCAGCTTGCGTTGGTAGTTCCCTCTTGGGTGTTCTGATTGCATTCCATGTGGACTTATATTGTAACCCAGAGCACGCTTTATTACTGCATTTGTTTACCAGTCTGTCTCCCCTGCAGCACTGGAAGCTCCCCTAAAGCAGGGCCTGAGTGTTCCCCAGCTTCACTGCCCGAGGGCCCAGCACGTGGTGTTGGGGGAATCTGAAATGAATTATACAGATAAGGAAACTGAAGCCCGTGCCTGGAACAAGTAACCGACCTGATGGAAATGGACTTGGAGAGAGATATGTGATCAATCAGATTGTGCTTTTAATAGTCTAGGCAGTTGCTAAAGGCTATTTGCAACACCCCCTTCACCCCACGACTGATGACCACCTATATATTCCCTTTGCTTTTTGGGAAAACAGGGCTCAAATAGTTAGAAGAGATTTAAGTTACTTAAAGATGAAGAAGGCCTTCTGGTTTCTGGCCTCTTGTAGACAAAATGGTGAGCTGACTCAGACTGCGTGGACTTGGCCCCTGAGACCTTTAAAAAAGGCAGACTTGGTCAGGACCAAGTAAGAAGTCCTGTTAGAGGTGGACAAATGGCCACGCTGATGCCCCAAAAGGCTGCCTCTTAAGGAGACGCGTGAGGAGCAGAGGAACCAACCAGAGGACTCCAGTGTCTCCATGTTCCCATGGAGCGCAAGGATGTTTGGGGGAGGGGAGACGACGAGGGAGCCCTTGCTAATTAAGCCTCTGCCCATGAGCGAATGTGAGGCTAATAAGGCGGCCCCATTCCAGGGCACCTCCACACCAAGCCAGCCGGTCTGCCTGTTTATTGCCCGTATGGAGATCATTAATGCCTCCTGACACTGGGGTCACTTCTAGGGTCAATCCCTGAGCCCGTTCTGCAAAACAAGGGGAAATGAACTTCCCAGCACATGTGGCTCAGGCTTGGTGGGGAGGGGGCCTCCTAGCACCCCACATCTCAGCTGCGGGATAGATCAGCACCCCAGGTTGTTGGGACCCCCAACACAATCTCTGCTGCCCAAACTGGACTCTAAGGGAGTGGTCCTGGGGAAGGGCAAAGCGGAGGCCTTCGCCTGGGCTGGGACAACCCCCACTGAGGCTGTCCCAACCGACAGACGGACACTAATCCCCTGGCGACTGGCTGGAGTGGCGTCTGGGAGCTGCAGCTGCAGCCTGACAGGGGCCAGGCTCTGGCCGCAGGTGGCGGGAAGGCCCAGGCCAGGCGGCCACGTGGGCACAAACTGCAGACCGGCCCCACCCTCCTCCACTTTCCACTCAGCGATTGGGCCCCACACTGCTGGGGAATCAAGATGGCGTGGGGGCGGGGTTCCAGGCCAAGCCAGGCTGCGATTGGTAAAGCCCAGGCCCTCTGAACTGAAAGATGGCCTGAGTAGCCACTCAGGAAGCTCCCCGTGGAGGTGGTGGACAGTCTGCTGCTTCACCTCACACTTCAGTAACCAAGGCCACGTCACTAATGCATTTACTTCTCCCAGCCTGGGAAGGGCCAAGGTGGGAGCAAGGAACCCCCAGATGGTCCTGCATGTGGACCCTTCCCGATCCAGGGCCTCTTCCTCAGTAATGACCAGAACTGGGAATCAGACCCTACCTGCCCAGGAAGAAGTCAAGAAAACCCCCAACTAGCTTGAAGGAAATCGGTAGGATTATGAGGTTAATGCCAGAGCAGACTGAATGGCAGTTTCCAAATAAATGATCCCAGGAGGACATGTCTGAGGTTAAATGAAGCCCAATAAATAAAGGACCGTGTTCAAAGGAGAAACTTCAGAAAATGCAGGGATGTGAGGGTCCGGCCTAGGGACTCCTTCCTGTCTTCCCCTTCCAGGGAGGGCCTGTTGAATCCTGGAGGAGCCACAGCCTCGGGCCCTGCCTTCCAAGACTGCACAGACTGGGGGCTGTGCCCGTTCAGTGCCAGCGTTGGCACAGCTCCTGCGCTCAGGGCTCCTTGGCCAGCTCCATCCACCCAGCTTCGGGGGCTGAGTGAGGGAATGGAAACTCTTACTGGAGGTCTGAGCAGTTAACAGAGCCCCAACATGTCTCTGATTTCTTAGAGACAGAGAAAGGACCAGCTGCAGCAAGAGGGGTTGAAGCTAGATGTTAGGAAGCACTTCCCAAACGTTGGATAGATAGAGGCAGCCTATGGATCTTGAAGGTAAGGAACAATAGAGGATTTTATTCCAGATGAAAGCACATTTATCCTTATCCCATTGTAGCCGGTAGTCAGGGCACTGTGACCAGCTGGAAAGGGCCATCGGCACCACCTCCGCACATGGAAAGCTGGTGGTAGAGTTGGTGTGCAGTGCTCTCCATTCTACCGTCCGCATGTCCCGTTGAATGAGCCGCCCATCCCCACGATCCCGCTGACATCCCAGTGGCCAGCTTGGCGGAAGTCACTGGGAGACAGCGTGATGTTCTTGGGACAAGAAGGATGCGAGGTGCTATGTCTCTCTTTTGGGAGTCGAAGAGATGACTAAGTCCTTCGTCTTTGGGTGGGTGTTTTATTTTTTAGGAAATGAACGATAAGGACAGTTAAGATGTTGGGCTCTGGAGTCTTGTAAGTCCAATGGGTTCAAATCCCAATTTCATTTTCTGGTTGGAGGACCTTGAACAAACTACCCAATTTCTTCATCTGTGAAATGGGGATTATGATAAGACCACACCATCTGGTAGGATGGTAAGGTTGGAATGAGAGAATGTATGTCTGCCCCTTAGAATCTGGCCAAACACGTTGTAGGTGCTCAATAAATATTAACTATTACTGCGAGCCCTTCAATCGCTTTTATCTACAATAGCACTTTATCCTTTCTACCACCCTACGCGGTGGCTGTTGTAATTATCGTTAAGTTCAGTTGATAGATGAGGAAACAGAAGCTTAAAGCCGATCATGCTTTAGGTCCCTCTGTAAACAGCCTGCAGGGGACCTGCATGCAAGTTTCTTTAGGCTCAAACTCCAGGGGCTTTGTGATACTCTCTTATTCTTGAATTCTAATTTGTTTTAGTCCCTCATTAAAAAAAAAAAATCCTTGAGGATCCAAATTAAGAGCCAGTTTTCTATCACTCATTCTAAGGAAGAATGGAAGGGAGAAAGAGGAGAAAAGAAATAGGGTTTGGGTAATTAAGTAATTCCTTTGACTTACGGTTTTTTAACATCTAACTCAGCTCCACCATCCTCAATCAGATAGTGAGACAAGTGTGTATCTCAGAGAACTCTGCTGAAGGCACTGGAAGGAAGTTGCAGTGTAAGAACAAGTCGTATAACGGGGAAGAAAGCCTGATCGTCAAAGACTCCACCTGCAGACAAGGAGTCAGTCTAGAACAGAAGGTCTGGATTGCTGGCCCTGACTATGGAACCCCCAGACTCGGTCATGCCTGATGTCTGTGGGGTCTCGGATGAAAGCTATGGGAGAGATGCAGTCACTGCCTGGCCCTCCGTCCTGAGGGGGCTCGACCAGTCTACTTCCCCCGGGTCAGGAATCAGGCCAGCCCCACCCTTCTAACTGTGAGTTTCCCGATCCTCTCTGGGGGGAGAAGGCCTGGGAGGCCAGGGTGAGAGGTCAGGTGAACGGATCCGCATCTGTGGTGTGAGGGGAAGCACCTGCAGCAGCAGCTGCCCCCTAGTGCCCATCCCCCTTGCTCAATGCTCCACATTTCCAGAACGAGCTAAACTCCTGCCTCCGCCCCAGTTGTCCTGTTATCGATAGCCCCAGTGGGATACGTGCTGGGGAATCCTAGAACAAAATTTGGGGCTACAGGGTAACAATGAAGCCACAGGGGACAGGTAAATTTCCTGCTGCCTCACCCATCTTTCCCCTGGGGTGGTGCTTAGTCAAGATCCCCGCCTTAGATCACAGCACACACGGAACACCGCGGTGGGAGGGAGCGCGGAGGGATTTTGTCTCCTGGATTTGAATGGGAAGGCGTGTGCCCGCGCACGAGGACGCACGCCCACACTCAGGTAGGTGTCTTTCATTATGGGGCGCACCCGGACTCACTCCACGCCAAGCTGGGACTTTACGTCTCAGGGGTGTATTTGGCTGTAAGTAACAGACGCCAGGTAACGACGATGCAGAGAAATAGGGGTCCCCCCTCCCGTTACAGGAACACCCAGGCTCTTCTGCTCTGATACCCCCAACGTGCGGACCTCCATCCTTCTTGCCTCCAGGTCTCTGGAGGGCGGGAGCTCCAAGCATCTCATCCACAGGGGAGGAGAAGTCTATGTCTTCCCCTCTATCAAGAAAGCGAAAATTCCCCAGCCGCCTTCCCCTCCAGTCTTCCACCCAGGTCCCATTGGCCAACAGTGCCATTCCCAGCTGCGAGGGAGGCCGGGCGAGCCCGGGGTGGGATTCCCGTGTTCGATGCAGAGCAGGAGTTCTCGACTTGGCCCTGTTCTCAGAGATTCTGACTCACTAGGTTTGGAGTTGGGGCTTGACATTGGAATGTATCAAATGCTCCAAAAACCTAGGTGTAAAAAAATTGTAGTGGCTTTTCACCACACTATGGGGCCAGCTCAAACTCATTAGTTTTCTTCAAGCAAAACCACCCTAGGCTCTGGGCGGGCCATCTTTCTGCACGGACCATCTTTCTGCACGGACTGGGATTCTCTGGTGTATCCTGTAGGCCCAGCTCCCTTTGGGATTCATTATTTAGGTGATTGGTCAGTACGTTTGCAGGTCATTCATTAGTGAATTTGCAATTAATAACTAGTTAGCTAATTAACTGACTAACTAAAGAAATGGTTAGTTGGCCTTTCCTCTTGTTTATGTGTCTGGCACAGAGTAAGCACTTAACAAATATTTCTTTTGGTAAATGAATCCATAAAATGGAGATAAAGTACAATTAATACAGCATCGAATGAGATAGTAGCTGCGAAACCACTTTGTAAATGGTAGTATACTGTATAGATGCAAAAATAAGTGTTTACATGAAAAACTACTTTAAAAATTAGGTTCAGGACAAAGTTAGTTCCCCAACCCTTCCTCAATGAAATACTGTTTTCACATTTCTGAATGGAGAGCTGCCGTTTTCCCCGTTGTTGATAAGCCAGATTTTGCCTGCAGTAACTTCCTCGACACTTGGTGATAACATATACTCTTTCTCCTTCTTGCTTGGTCCTATTTTAAGACAAAATTTCTATTTGTATTTTTATTAGCTTATTGGGGTTATGAACCACCTAAGCCTTTTTGGGACAGAGATGAGATCAAACAAACAAACAAACAAATAGAACTACATGGGAACTCACCTTTGTTAACTATGTACTACACACCAGATGTTTGCACTCATTAACTTAGCCGAACCTCACAATAAGCTAGAAGGTCTTTACGGTCATCCTTACTTTATGTGTTAAGGGGCTTGCCCAAGGTCACAGAGCTGTGAACTGGTGAGACAAGAGTCAGAACCAGGTTTCAAAACCGAGGTCAGTCTGACACCAAACCTGAGGGCTTTCCCCTAAGCCAACCCAAGTGGGTGTGATAGATGCTTGGTTATGGTCAACTCTTTGCCTATTTGCTTACCTAGTTGAGAAGAGTTTTTGTACCTTGAACTCCTCAAGTTAATTATGGAAAATAAGTGATTTTTTTTCTTTTCTCCACAGGCCATTTATCAGCAAATACTATATACTTTCATCAATTGTCAGCTACTCTATTATTTTTTAAAACATTTTATTTATTTATTTTTAGAGAGGGGGAGGGGAAGGAGAAAGAGGGGGATAGAAACATCCATGTGTGGCTGCCTCTCACGTGGCCCCCAATGGGGACCTGGCCCACAACCCAGGCATGTGCCCCGACTGGGAATCGAACCAGCGACCCATTGGTTCACAGCCCACACTCAATCCTCTGAGCCACACCAGCCAGGGCATCTATTATTTTTTAAAGATTTTATGTATTTATGTTTAGACAGAGAGGAAGGGAGGAAGAAAGAGAGGAAGAGAAACATCAATGTGTGGTTGCCTCTTGAGCGCTCCTCACTGGGGACCCAGCCTGTGCCCCAACTGGGACTTGAACTGGTGACCCTTGGGTTTGCAGGCCAGCACTTAATCCACTGAATCACACCAGCCACGGCAACTACTCTATTATTTTATGTACCGCTGAGAAGAAAGGAACCACTGAACTATGACGCCATTGATTTTAAGATGTATCCCAATTTCAGAGACATCAACATGTGAAAAACGAGTGTCTTAGAATCGATAACATAAAGTACTCCATTCTAGTAATGGAGAACGTGCGTACGCAGCTTCCCTTTCTCTCCTACTTGCTTGCTGGCTGGTTTGCGCTTCCCTTTTCATCGCCCAAACCTTGCCTGTCCCTTCCACATCTCCTTTCGCTGTCATCATGGACAAGTGGGTACTGATTTGACTGTGGGTCCAAAGTCTGTGACTGTGAGCCAAGAGTCTCCTAAAAGCCTTGCACTCGTAGAAAGTTATCTACTCTAGTTTCTTGGAAGAGCGACACTGGATGGTCTCGTGGTGAACTTCCCCCAATGACGGTCAACAAAATTCTTTGCTGAATCTGGCCTCTCATCTTCCCATGGCACCTGGAGAGGGACTGCCTTCCCTGTTCTCCATTCCAACGCAGGAGTCGGTCGGTTGGTCTGTGTACTGTTTATTTACAGGCATTTCCCTACAGGCCTTCCGCGAGGACCTGGGAGGGGGCCTGGGAGCAGAAGCCGAGGCGTGTCATCCAGTTCTCAGCAACACAGGAAACATGACTCCCTAGGCGTCTCCTGAAACACCAGGGCCTTCCCTTTCGCCGCTTCAGGAGGAGGCAGGATGCAGGGAGGATTAAGCTTCTCTGCCCCTCTTAGACCTTACTTCCCCTTCTTGGTTTGGGACTCCAGGAGACAAGTCAGGAAGGGAAGATGGGGTGGCAGGGCCTGGTGCTGCGGGGGGAGAAGGGGGTTGGCGAGCAGTGGGCCCACTGTGGAGCCGGGTTACAGGCCTGGCAGCAACAGTTGGCTTGTCTGAGTTGGTGTGTTGCTTCCTCCTTCGAGTGCAAGGGGGTGGGGAGGCACTGATGCTGGCTTTCCATTGCCCAGCACTAGAAAAAGGACAGACCTATCCAGGGAGGGGATTTCCCCCTCCTGTTCCCTTCCATCTGATCTGGAGGTCAGAGCCTGGAAAGGAGCGGAGGCCGATTGGAAAGGTTGGGGACACCAGGAGAGGGAAGATGCAGCCCGGGCTGCGGATCGAGGGGCTCACCCGGGACTCCTTTTGCCGCAGGACTCTGGGGCCTTTGAGATAAGTGGGTAGGCCTATCCTTGCCCCAACCTTCTGGGCATGTGTCAGGCAGTGAGGCGTGGGCCTGAGCTGTGGTCCACGTGGGTCTGTCTGCTGTGGAGCTAGAGGGTCCTGTGGGGAGAGAGGAACAGACAGACAGACAGACAGACAGAGATAGAGGTAAGTGGAGTCAGAGGCGGTGGGGAGGTCCAGGCAGCTGAGGGGGCCTCACTTTCCGAGGCGCAGAGGCCGGCTGGCTCCCAGCGGGGCTTCCCAGACTGGAGCAGGCATTGGGCTTCCTCTTCAGCTCTCGGGGGGATCTCGGGGAGCTGCTGGCAGACTCCTGGTCCTCGCCGCAATTTCCCCAAGAGGCTCTGCCAAGCCTGGCACCTTGGAGCCTGGGCCTCGGCTCAAAGTCAGAGGCTGGCGAAGCACCTCCCCGCCGCCTGCGCAGCTCCAGGCCTCCTCCTTGTCGGAGCGCAGGGCCTGCCCTGCCCCGTGACCTTCGGGCCGACTCCCAGCCCTCTATTCCCGGGACCCCGGACGAGCAGGGGCCGGCGGGCAGAGGGGCCGCCTCAGCCCAGGTCGTCGCTGCCGTCGCCGCGGTGCTCGGAACCGACTGCGGGCGCGAGCGGCGCGGGCCGGAGCGCGGAGGTGTGAGAATGTGCCGGGCGTGGTCGGCAGACGGCGCGCGGGGCTGCGGCGCGCGGGCCGCTGGACGGGGAGCGCCCGGCGAGGAAACCGCGTGCGCCCCGGGAGTCGGGCTCGGTCGCGGGTGCGCGCGGGCCGGGGCCCCGCCGGCTACGCGAGGGCGGCGGTCTGGGAGCGGCCCCAGCCCTCGCAGGCCCCGCGGAGGAGCGTCCCGCGTGCGCCCGCGCCGGCGCCCGGGGCGTGCCGTCCCGGCTGTCGAGCCTCGGGCGGGAGTCGCGCGGCGCGGCCGGCCTCCCGCCCGCTCTTCCCGCCCCTCTAATCTAAACCATGCGGGCCCCCAGCCCGGCGCGGCCGGCGGGGCCGAGGGCCGAGGGCGGCAGGGAGGGCACCGGCCGCGCGGCGGGGGAGCGGCGGCCGCCCCGGGCTCGGGGTCCTGCGGCCGCGGGGCCGGGGGACCCTGGAGACCCCTCCACGGGGGGCGGCGGGCGCGGGCTGATTGACAGCGTCGACGTCAGAGGGGGGGGCGTCCCCGCAGGGAGGGAGGAGGAGGAGGGAGCTGAGGCCCCAAAGAGCAGCCTCGGAGACCAGGGGCCGCTCCAGAGCCGGGATGTGACCGGCCCCGAGGGCGCGGCGGCGGCGGGATCCTGACGCAGCGGCCCGACCCGGAGCCCCGGCTGCCCCGCGTTCCTCGGACCCGAGCCTGCAGTGGACTCGGGCCGCAGGCGCCCCGCATGCGGCAGCGCAGTTAGGGTGAGTGCGGGGTCTGGCGGGGACGGGGCGGGCCGGGCGGACGGACCGGGGCCGCCCTGAGCCCAGATCTGCCCGCCGAGTGGGCGGGAGGATGAGCGGGAACGAGAGCGCCCGGCGAGACCCGGGCAAGGCCCTGGGCACGGCCCGGGCGACAGCAGGGCGGCGGGCAGAGCCTCGGCCCCGGCTGCCGCCGCGGCCCGACTCCCAGCGGTCGGGGCGTGAGCCCTCGGCCACGAGGGGCCGGACCCGCGGGGTCTGGGAACCCGGGAACAGAGGAGGTCGGAGGCGGCCCCGGAGGAACGAGGTGCAGCCGCGGTGGCCTCGCGATGGGTGTTAGCAGAGCAAGTCGGGCCACGAGAGCGAGCTCGGTTACTTGCGGTAAATGCCGGTGCAGAAATGCGGGTGCTGGGAACCCTAGACTCCAGAGCCTTAGATGAACCGGCTCGTCAAAACTAAAGCAAGGGGCATTGTATGTAATGATGATCGACGATCAAAAATGACCAGAATGTGAGCAAGCAATCACCAGCAGAACAGGGGGAAGCGGGATCAGTAATACGGCGCCCAGACTGTAAAACAACAATAAAATAATAGTCACTTTCATCACCAAGTGAAAATGGCAACCGCAAATTTAAAAGGATCATAGACAAAGTAACTTTAAATATAGGAACAATGTGATAAGAACCGTTGTATTAAAACCAATAGCAATGCCATAAGAAATAGTAATAGTGTAACAAATGATAAAAATATAGGAAAAATGTGAATTAAGACATACTATTAAGGGAAAGGCTAATATTAGTAAAGTTGACAGAGTCCTACCATATAATTCATTATCGATGCTATCATGAATTATTAAATAAATATTAACCCAAATCTAAGGAGCAACGGTAATACAAATAAAGATGGCAAGTAGAATTGCTGGAGTGATACGACAGTTTATGACCGAGGTGTAACTGGCCCAGACAACATAATAAATAATGGTAGAGCAATAAGAACATTATTACTCTCAGGTACATTATTGCACCAGTGTGGTGAAAAATAACCAGAACATGGGGAACTACAGCAATATTACAAGTTATGACAAAGTAACGAGCAGTGATATGATGAAAAATAACCGGTGAGTTGAGATCTGTCCTGTTACCAATGACGACAAAGTAAGAAGACAGCGCAGCGACGTGACGAAGAATCCGTGGAGCATTAGGGACGATCCTCACCAAACAAGAAATTGCAATATTATAAGGAGGTGAAGAGCAGTAACGTGAATATTGAGAACGGTGGCATTACGAGTTATGGCAAATGAGGTTTTGAAGCTGTGACAAAGAACGAGCAGAGGAAGCATTTTAGGGGCACAGAGTAAAGATTAAAATACGCTGGATTAAGTGACCTGTTGAAACCTTAGGCCCCAGAACGATGGAGCCCTGACCGGAGAGCAAGAAGGCCCGGACTTAGTAATGATGACTTCGTAAACCAGACCCATACTTTAACCATGTAGTATTAAAAATAAAAAGTACCAGTAACGGGTGTGATAGGATAAATATTCTTCATGTTATTGAACTGAGCAGATTACTGCTCTGGTAACGGGGATAATGAAAATAAAACAATTTTCCCAGAGCGGGGACAGCACCACCAGTAATCGAGAGCGAAAAGAAAAAGGCTCGTCTTGGCAAACGTGGCCGCGGAGAACGGCAGGCGCGGGGCCTGCCGGCCGCGCCCGCACGGGGTCCCCGGGAGGGGCGAGCGCCGGCCGCGGCCGCGGGCTGCGCGCGGGACCCGCCGTGCGGAGCGGACCGCAGGGGCGGCCTCTCTGCGCCCCCCGGGCGGGGAGAAGAGGCCTTGAGCGGGAGCTCCTGGGATGTCGGGATTTGGCTCCCTGAGCGGGCGGAAAGGAAGAGGTGAAGCCCGAGGAGGGGAAGGAGAGCGCGGCGAGGCCCGGGTCCCGAGCCTGGGCGGTGGATTGGCCTCAGTGGACTCGGGCGGCGGACAGGCTCTGCCCGTCGCGAGCTGCAGGGCGCCGCTGCCCAGCTCTGGGTGTGACAAGTGTCCCGCAGAGGACCTAGTGGCCAAGGCGGCATCGCAGCCAGGCGGCCCCTCCTCCTGGCCCCGCGCTTGCTGGCCGCACCTTGGACCAGCCGACACTGGGCGGCCATCCCGACTGGCACCGGTTACAGGCAAATGCAGCGTCTCGGGCCGAGGCGCCCAAGGACGCGCACCTCGCAGAGTCCGCTCGCCCGGGGTGTCCTGGGTTTCCCAGTCGAGGCTCCGGAACCCGCCCGTGGGCGGAGGAGGGGTCCTGTTGCCGGCCATGCGGGGTGAGCCTTGTTCCCTGCTGCCCATGGCCTGAGGACCAGCCGGGCTGTCAGCCTTATCTTTACGGGCTTTTCCCAGCCCCAGCTGGCCCCGGCCCCTTTTATCTCCTGGGTTGCACTTGGCTTATTTACTTTGTGAGGCCCTGGGAGCTGAAGTCTAGGCCCTGGGTTGGGGAGGCCAGCGGACAGGAGGGGCGAGGGCCTACATCTTGGATTGCCCAGGGAGACCCAGGGAAGAAGGGAACAGAAAGAAGGTAGGAGGAGAAAGGGGCAACATTCTGCTACAGATGTACATAAAGGCACCCAGAGGTGCAGGAAGCCCCACCAGAATGGGCCCAGATCCAGGAGGAGGGAGAGGAGCAGGGAGGTGGACGGAAGCAGGAACAATGCAGGGTTGCACCCATGATGGAGGCGGGTGCAGCCTCCCCTGCAGCCTGGGCCCTCATCCTGACGCCCAGGACCAGCAGGTACTGGGCAGATGGGTGAATAGTCCTCGACACCTGGGGGAGGATGGCTGTGCCCTAGGGGAGGACTGGGCTGTGCCTGTGAAGGGACCCCACCCAAATACCCTGGTCCTCAGCTGGGAAGAGTCTGGGTCCCTTGCTCCAGAGCTGAGCCCTTTGATGCTAAAAGGGTGAGCCAGTGAGCCAGTGAGGACGAATGTGAAAGCAAGGCTGGGGAGGCTCCTGGCTGAGCTCAGGGCCCGACACAGACCAGCCTCAGGAGGCTGTGGCTGCTTGGGTGACTAGGAGGCTGTGAGAGGGTGCGGTGCCTGGGTGTGAGATGTGTATGCCGCATGGGTGATGCGAGGTGTCGGTGAGAGTGGGAATGTGCAGGGGTGAAAGCCTGTGGTGCAGGAAGTCTTTCCCTGACCGCTGTCTGAGCCAGTGGGTAAGGGCAGATGAGTGAGACAGGGGCTGCCCAGCCCTCGGCCTTTTCTGCAGGTGTGGAACCCTGGGAGCTTAGGCCCTGCCCTCCTGACCGGGTTCTTCTCTCCTGTCTGCCCTGACCCAAGAGGGAGCCTGGACTCCAGCTATTGGGGAGCAGCCGCAAAAGACCCAGGCATCCGGTTCAACTGGAGCCCAGCAGGAGGGAGGGACTGGGGGTACAGCTGGGGCAATGCTGAGAGGCGGTCCTTCCCCCCCAGACCTACGCATCACACAGCCCCACACCCTGGGCAGGCAGACCTTGCACCGCGCTTAGACCCTCCCAGGTCCAGAGCCCAGAGGGAGGAGGCGAGGGTCCTGCCTTGGCATATCCTCCCTCCCCCAGCTCAGGAGGGGGCGGGGTCCACGTGCGCCTGGGCGGCCTCCCCACCCTGCCTCAGCCGGAGCGCGCTGCGGGGTCCTCTGACCAGTGCGGACTTGGGCCTGTGACCAGTGTATGCTGTGCCCGCAGGAGATGCTGCAGGAGAAGGGCCTGTCGGAGAGCGAGGAGGCCTTCCGGGCCCCGGGCCCAGCGCTCGGTGAGGCCAACGCCGCCAGCGCCCCAGAGCCCGCGCTGGCCGCGCCGGGCCTCAGCGGGGCCGCGCTGGGCAGCCCCCCAGGCCCCGGGGCGGACGCCGCTACCTCTGCCGTCGCGGAGCAGGTAGGTGCGCGCTGGCCGCCGTCGGGTGGAGGTCGGGCGGTGGTCTGTCTGCGGGCGTGTGTCAGTCCGCCCCACTGCGGGCAGGGCTCGCTTCCTGGGGGACCTGGCTGCGCCCTGGGCAGGCTGCCTGTTGATGCTCCCCCGGCAGGGGCTCGCGCTCTCTGCCTTCCCACTGGGAATCCACTAGGATTCCCCCGGGGTTCTCCGGGACAGGTGGGGGAGGGGAGGGAGCCCGGACCGAGAGTCCAGTTCCTGAGACCCGAGAGGCCGGGGGTCAACGCCTGGGACTGGGCGGGAAGAACGGCCCGACGGGCCCAGTGTGTGCGGGAGCCACTGCGGAGCTCGGAGGCCGCGGGGACTTTCCTGGGAAGGTCACGGTGATAACCTGAGGATGACAGCGAACGGAAGGCGTCTGTGCACGCGCGCCTTCGGCCTGTGCGGGTCTGCGGGTGCGTGCGTCTGGCCGAGGAGGTGGCCCCTTCTGGGCCCGCGCGTCTGCAGCCAGCCTGTGGCGATGTCCGCACGTGGCATGTTTCTGTTGGTGTGCGAGTGGGTCGTCTGTCCCCGCATGGGCGGTTTAGTGTCCTCTGCCGGCCCGTCTGCAGGTGCAGCTCCAGAGGAGGGGCTTCAGCTACCGACCACAGGCTTTAAAAATTCATCCACGATGCGGGATAATTTCGAGAAACGAAATCTTGAGGCGTGGGCTTCCGGGACTGGCAGTGTTTTCGCACAGTTCCTTGGGCCTGTGTTCTCCGTTCTGAGGGCTCTGCTGGGGCCGCTGGGGCCGCGGGCCAGGCGACACAAGTCCCCCTCCCTCCCCTCCCTAGACCATCGAGAACATCAAGGTGGGCCTGCACGAGAAGGAGCTCTGGAAGAAGTTCCACGAGGCGGGCACGGAGATGATCATCACCAAGGCGGGCAGGTCAGCTCTGGGAGAGGCGCTCTGAGGGGGGAAGGTGGGTGGGAGCGGCGGCACCCTCAGCACTCTTCTGGGTCTCCCGCCTGGTGGGGTGGCTACCGGAGTTCCCTCCACCGCTCTGGCTTTAGTGCCCAGCCAGGACTTCGGTCTGGGTCTCTGGAACCCACAGAAGGCCACCCTGCCAGGGGCACCGGGAAGGAAGGAGGAGAGGGGCAGCGCTATGTAAATGAGTGCAAATAAAAATCTGGATGCTGGGGGTCCCCGCTAGGGCAGTTTGGGCCCCCTGCGGGGCTGCTTCGCCCTCCTCCCCTTGGAGACCTGCGGGGGTTTCTCAGAACTGCATTGACTGGGGACCTGGAGATGCCCCTCAGCAAATGGAGGAAGGGGATAGGGCCCTGTTTTCCTATTTCCATAACGTGTAGTGGGCAGCGGGGACCTCCAGTCGCTGGTCCCACCAGTGCCGCTTTCCGCTGCCAGCGACCCCCCTCCAGTCGAGGGGAAGGCACGGTTGGGCCCTGTGTGTGTGTGCTGTTTGGGGAGCAGCTCTCGGGTGGCTGCCAGAGAGGGATGATTTATAAAGTGGAAACATCTTTAAAATGCACTGGTGTCTGTG
>PVKM010036901.1:0-14648 GCA_004027735.1 Carollia perspicillata | reverse complement strand
CTGCAGGAGTCCCCATTCTGGCCAAAAGCACATGGTTCTCTCCCTTCAATGGCTGCCAGTCTGCATTTAAATCCCCATGCCAATCTTCCTCTGCAGCCTCATTTCCGACTCCTCCCACAATCGGCTACATTTGCCAGGACTCCCATATCCTTCTAGCTTTACTGCACTGCCATAGTGAGTCTGGGCAGGTGTGGCCCCATGGCGTGGAGCCAATCATCTCCAAGCTCTCACACCAGTGCTGTAACCAGGAGGAGTTGCCTCCCAGTTATATCTTGGGAGGAAGTCACTCCCTTCTCCGTTACTCAAAGCAGGGCCACTGCTATTTAACTTATCTATGAAACCAGTTAAAGGCTATAGATATGTTAAATGACCATGCCAGACGTTAGCTCCAAAGCTGTTGCTATGCAAAACAGCTCTCAATAGTCCCGCTCCATTTGTCCCTTCCCCCAACTCACACCTGTGTGAGGACATCTTAATATTTCATGGACACCTTGTGTACTGGGCCCCATTCCAAATCCTTTTTTGGGGCTCCTCTCTTGGCTGCACCCTGTATCACATTCACAATATAAAAAGAAATTACAGCTTCACATTTGTCAATGAAAGAAAAAGAAGGCTGGTTAAAGAATATTACACCGACTACTGAAGTAAAATTTAAAGAGGATGAGTTTTCAAAACTCTGGCTAATGGCATAAAAGAGTTTCCATCAACTTTTTTATTTAAAAAGAAATTAGTTATTTCCTGTAATTTGCTACCAATTACTTACATAGTGTTTTTTTTAATCAGTGGTGCCTGAAGAGAACTTGAAGAAATCATCGTTAAACAGCCTTGATAAGGAATTATGTGTATGTTTCAAAAATAAGGAAATAAACCTGATTTTTTAAAAAAGTTATACTTACAGAGGCAAGCCAAGTTTCCCATTTCAGATGTCAGAAAGATATTATTTAAAAGTTTTTACAATTCAACATATAATGTCTTCCATAATACCTTGCATTTGTTTTGCTTATAATTATATAATAGAAAATGAGATTTCTTTTTTAGAAAGTCGCATATCAATACACCCAAATCTTTTCCATTTTACCCCAACATGACATACTTTTCTGTTATCATTTTCTGTGTGTGGCATGATATGAAAAAGGTTTGGAAGCACTAAATAAAGGCGTGTAACTATTTAGCTAAAATATGTAGTGGAAGGGAAATAAACAGGACTGCAAGTAGTAAATAAATAGGAGACAGATCATTATGGGTCTTGTTTGCCATTCTAAGAATTATATACCTTTACCTGCCTTTGTCAACCAGAGATCTAGAAGAGAATTAAGCTCTAAAGTCCTAAAGCATCCATTGTATGTAATTAGTTAATTCATCTTTTATACATCAACAATGGTAATAGCTATGTACTCATACCTGGGAAAAGTGAAAAAAGAATTACTCGTAATTTTGTGTGTTCCATGGTAGAGAGGAGGGACTCCAGTTAAAGGCTGCAACAGCATTGGAAAGACACTGGCATTTTAAGCAAAAGAGTTATTTACCTGATCATATTTTTCATATGTGAAGTTCCTTCGGGCAACGGTAGGCATTTAAACAATTTTAACTAAAAATTCAAATGATCCGAGATCAAGACCCCAATGCTGATCTATTTAAGTGAGCCAATAGCAGCAAAAATCTAATGTTAAGTTCTTTCCTTTATGTATTATTTTAAATGGCTGGTGAGAATGATACCACCACAGGCCCATAATTACTTATCCATAATTCCAAAATCCAAAAAGCTCTGAAAACAAATTTGCAATTCCGTCCTAATTTCCTGATGTGAATTAGCATCAGGCTTTCAACACTCTTTATTTAACCCACTTACAAATATTCTTGTGTTTCATTGGAGATACATAAACATGTCTGATTAGGGGCTGCTATCCTGATCCTGCTAGGAGTTATATATTATGGCAATTTACAACATGGTATATGCACCTTTACATTCCTAAAATTCAAAACAACTGAATTGTAAGACACATCTGGCACCATGAGTTTCAGTTAAATGATTTTGGACCTGTGTTTTCAATCTCCATTTCACAGAGCTTAGAGAGATTAAGTGATTCTTCAAGTTAACATAGCTTGTGAATGATGGAACCAGAACTTTAATCCAGATCTCTAAATCTGGTTTTTTACCCCTATCCAATACTCACCATAAATGCAAAAACTGTTTTTTGCCTAAAGGGACATTCCATATTTCATGTATCACGTAAGTGTAAGTTAATATAAAAAGTATTTAAGTGCAAAATTAAAAAATAAAGTCTATTTGTATCTAACCCTCAAAAATATTTTCCTACTGCTTTCATGCTTTAATGTTTTCAACTTCATTGTTTTATACAGAATAACTTCAATATCTGGCTTGAGGTCATTGACCTCAAGAGAACCATCAATTATTATACTGATATTATTTTTCACTGAAGTTCATAAAAACTGCAGAGCAAATAAAACAAAATTTTAAAGGGAGAATTTTATCCTAGGGATTGTCAAATTTTCTAATGCTAATTGTCAATTTTGTGGTAATTATATTTTTAAAAATATTTCTGCCTCTCTCTCCATATATGGTAGAATTGCACTTCTCTACCCTGAGGTAGGCTTAATCATTTTACTTGATTTGGACAATGGAATATGATAAGCCACTGTTAATATAATGACATCAGTTTGCGTGACATCAATGTGACCCGGCAGCCAAGGAGAGTAGACTGGAATGTGTATGTGTGAAACATAAGGACCTCACTAGTAGGTGGCGGCGGTAAGTGCCATTGAGTGAGCATGTGTACTGTGTGGCTGTTGCATTCAAAATGACTGAGCAAACAGAGCAACAAATCTGCATCATATTTTGTGTTAAGCTTGAACATTCCTCTGCAGAAACTATTCAAATGACTCAGAAGGTCACAGCTATGGGCAACTGGTGATTGGCAGCTTCATCAGGACAATGCACCTGCTCATGTACCAAGTATCCTGCAGAGTTTTTTGGTGAAATACCAAATCACTCAGATGACTCAGCCCCCTACAGCCCAGATTTGGTGCCCTGCGACTTGTGGCTTTTCCCAAAACTAAAATCACCTTTGAAAAGGAAGAGATTTCAGACTATTGATGAGATTCAGGAAAATGCAAAATTGTGATGTGGCAGCTGATAGCAACTGGGAGAACTGCATGGGGTACCAGGGTGCCTACTTTGAAGGGGACTGAGGCATCATTGTCCTATGTACTGTGTTTCTTGTATCTTCTTCAATAAATCTCTATTTTTCATATTACATGGCTAGATATACACACGCAGGGTTCAGCAGAAGTACCACCTGCTTCAGTGTGGTTGGTAGGGTAATAATATGGGTCTAATAATTTATAGTTTTAATTTGAACATTTCACCTAAAAAGTCACATGGTGTGCTTGAGTGTGATATTGTTTGTTACAGAATTACATCCTTATGATTTTATAATAAAAGATTTTGTAATAAAATGGGGGCGTTGTTTGTGCCGGACCATGTATTTCACCTGAGAGGAAACTTTAAGAGACAATTTGTTATTCACCACAGTCTCTCTTTTTACGGGCTCTCGATGTTCCAGCTAGTGTCTCCATCAGCCTGTGTGTTCAAGAATAAGGATGACATGGAGCAGAGATCCCAAGTGACCCAGAGAAAACATGTTCCAGGAAGAAAAATAAACCTTTTTTGTTTCATGCTACTGAAATTTTGGAATAACACAGCCTACTGTACATTTATAAATTACTGCCTCCTAGCTCCAAACCCACCCTTCTTTGTCCTGTTTTGTGACACTGGATCTGAACTCTAAACCATTTATTTCCCTTTTACCAGATAGCACGTTAAGCTTTGCCAGTAGAGGGAGCTAGAGGGACATTAAAGGAAGGGGCTACTCCCAGTTCTGGGTGCTTTGCCATTTTCCTGAGATGCTTGGCTGCCAGGAGCTTAGAGAACACCCAGCGACACTCACCCTCCTAGCAGGGTTCACCAGCACCCCATGTGGCATCTTTCTAACAGGTTAAGCGGCACTCCAGCAGGCAGTATCCTAACAAGTCCCACTGACAGCCCCACAGATGATTTCCTGCTTGTTTACCCCACACTGTGTTAGCAATGAGCCATCGCCACACCCTCCTACCAGGGCTGAATCTCAGGCTTAGCCATGGAAGAAGGGGTGTCTTACAAATTTGTTCCTTGCTTGGGTACTGGGCCTCAGCCCTGAAAGCGGTAGCTGCTCCATGCTATAGGTCAATAACCCTTTATATTGAAAGTTTCCTGTTCAAACTACTATTTCAGTTTGTCTTCTGACTGAACTCTGATATCTAGTGTATCCTATTGCATCAAACCATATACTGCAGCACGAATTAGTAGTAGTAGTTTTGAAAGACAACCTTGGACTACTTTTTTTTTCTACTTTATTTCACAGCTACTTTTAATGTTTTATATACTTAAGTTAAAACAGTTTATTATATTTTAAATAGTAACGTAAGTTTAAGACATAATACATACTACATCTACTTCTTGTCAGACTTCTAGGCTAATAACCATAAAAATGGGCACACACTGTAGAATAAGAAATGGCTCTTCAACCAACCATTCCCAGACAAACCACATTCTTGTCAGGAGATTAAATTCAAATCTTTATTTAGTCATACTGCAATATAAAGTTTATAATAAGTCTCTTAAGTGATAAATAAAGTACTGTATTTGGAATGATTTCAATAAGTTCATGATGTTAGTCACATGGCAATATTATTTGTTCTTCCCTCTATAAAAAAATAAATACAATTATTAACTAAAATGACTAGTTAGGAAGATCACTTATGCGCAGAGCCCAGAACAATTAATACTGTTGGTCCCCAGACTCCCAGTCCTACCCCCAGTTAGAACAACCTTTTAATTCAGGAGTAAACTGTTAAATTAAAAAGTGAAGATCAGACTGGCAGTACTTTGTAGGCAATAAAGTAATACGAACCCATGGAAAAGTGCATTGTAAAATATTATCTCAAAGATATTACTCCGGAATTTTTGTCTCTGAATACAAAATACATTTTTTAAATAAGAACACAATGTCTACTTTATAAAAAACATATACCCAGTCTTATATCTATCGGTACTCACTAGAGAAATGTAAGAAGGATGTATCCCCCTCCCAAAAGATGTTCATATTCTAACTCCAGGAACGTGTAAGTATGTATCCTTACACAGCAAAAAGGATTCCACAGATGTGATTAAGAGGGAAGACTGTTCTGAAATATCTAGTGGGCCCAATCTACATATGAATCCTTCAAAGAAAAAAACTTTTCAGCTGTGATCTGAAAGATATCCACAGAAGTAGGGTCCGAGAAATGGCATTGTGACGATTCAATGGCCCATTGACTTAGGAGGCTACTTTCAAATACTAGAGAGAGACAGGCCTCTAGGAGGTTAGAACAGCCTTCAGCTGATCCAACATGGAAATGGGGATCTCAATCATATAAATTCAAGGAAATGAATTATTTCAACAACCTAAAGGATCAAGGAGACATCCTCCACCTTCTGCTTCCAGAAAGAAATGCAGCCAATTCCTTTGATTTTAATCCAGTGAGACCTATGTCAGAACTCTGACCTAGAAAGCTGTCAAAAAACACATTTGTGTTGCTTTAAGTCAGTAAGTTTGTTAGTAGTAGAAAACTAATACAATAAGTACTATTTATAGCCTTGGAAGATCTGGGTCTTTATTAAAGAAAGTAACAATGTCCTTTCAACAGGCACTTAGAAATTCAGGGTTCGTAAAAATATGTACTGATGATAAACTAGATTGATATTCTCTATGGCTATCAATACTTTACCCTTCTAGCTAATTTATTTACTTAATAAACACTTACATGGTATTAAGTATGTGCTAAGAATTCTAAGACCTTTACAAATGCAAACTCAATCCTTATAACAGCTTCTCAAGTAAGTGTTATTATCCTCATTTTACAGATAAATATACTGAGATACACAACTACCAAGTAACAGAGCTGGGATTCAAACCCAACCTTATCTGAGTCCAGGCACTTAAGCACTAGGTTCTTAACTGTTTTCCAGAAGACTAAAGAGCGATATGGTGACAGAAAATGGGTGCTGGAGGGAGAAAGATCTAAGCACAGATCTGTGTTCTGGTATTCGTAAGCTTTGTGACCTGGATCTCAGCACATAATAGACACTAAATGTTAGTTCCTTCCTTCAATTCCTGCTACAAGTCCAAACATATATTTAAATTAAAAAAAAAAAAAGGCTATGTGGAACAGGAGCAGTCTTAACATAAAAACTGAATACTAGTCTCATACTCCTGAATTTCCACTTCTTTCTTCCCGTTCCACATTTTTCTCAGATCTCAGCTGAGACAACCCATGGTACTACTACAAGACTGTCTCTAGGGGTGCCATAAGCTCTCATTATTAAAGCAACAGAAATAGACTAGAGTTTACTATAAGAATAACACTAGAAAGTAAGGGGAAACATTTTAAGAAATTAAATATGAGATATAGGTAGAGCAAAGGCTTTTTTATTTAATCTTAGCCATAAATTATCTCAAAGACAGTTGATTACACACACCTTCTCGTTCATTTCTTTTTTTCTTTTAATTTTTTTTAATTGATTTGAGAGACACAGAGAGAGAAACATCAATTTGTCATTCCACTTATTTATCCATTTAGTGGTTGATTCTTGTAAGTGTCTTGACTGGAGATGGTACCCACAACCTTGGTTTATCAGGACAATGTACTACCAGGGTGTCCAAACTTTTGGCATCTCTGGGCCACACTGGAAGAAGAGTTGTCTTGAGGCACACATTACATACACAAACAGTAATAAAGACTGATGAGCAAAAAAGGGTTTTAAGTAAACTTACAATTTTGTATTGGGCCACATTCATAGCCACCCTGGGCCACATGCGCCCCATGGGCCATGGCTTGGACACCCCTGACTGAGCCACCTGGTCAAGGCCTTATTCATTTCTTTGGCTCAATTTTATTGCCATGTCAGCTTGTTCTTGTTAGCATACTACAAGAGTGGCACTCCCCATTCTGTTAATATTCTTTACATCCTTTATTAGCTAGATATCAACAATGAACCTGGTGAAAGATGCTTTGTCCTGAAAGGTGCATACCCTCCATACTAGATGCCTATTTAAATGTCTGTGCTGAAATTCCCTTGATTTTAAAATTCTGGGGTTTTTTAAAGCATATTTACAAGATGATCCAACTCCACATATTGTCTCTGGAGATCCACCATTGCCCAAAGAATTTTCTGTTGGTGGTAGTTTTCTAAAAGGTTAATAACTAATATTTCAAATAGAAAAATGCTCCACACCATAGCAAAAACAGGGGTCTATCATCAGGAAAGGTGGCTTAAACTCTCACTCACATCACTGAACAAATGTTTAGTACATGGAAAGTTTTTTAAGTGGAAAAAATAGTATTTATTAAATGTATTTTGTTCTCACTGATTTCATATTTGTTGCCCACTGCTTGATTAGTTTAATTTACACCATACATCATGACCAATAACTCTCTTGTTCAGGAAAAATAAACAATGAAACTTCTTACAAAAGTGACTACTAAATCCCAAAGATAATCATTTCTTGAGGTATTAGGTGTTATTCATTCAGGTGATGCCAGATTTAATCATTCATTCAAAAACCATTTTTATCCACTTACAATGAACCACCCACTGGGAACACAGGATTAAATCCAAATTGAAAGAACAGAATATAAATTCTTTTAAGTTCTGAGACAGACTCAGACATAGAGAGCAGGCTGATAGCCAGGGGTGCAGGGGTGGGTAGTGAGGGTTAGAGGGATCGAGCAAGAAAAAAGGAGAGAGAAAACTCATGGACAGGGAAAACAGTGTGGTGACTTGGGAGAGGAGTACGGGGCGGGGGGAGGGGGAGGAGGGTATGGGGGAGGGTATGTGGGCATAAATGGTGCTGGAAGGAGATTTGAGTTGGGGTGGTGAACACACAATACAGTGTACAAATGGTGTGTTGTGGAATTGTGCACCTGAAACCTGTATAATTTTGTTAACCAGTGTCACCCCAATAAATGCAATAAAAAGCAGGGGAAAAAGTCTTAGGCTCTGACCCTTGCCATCTCTCCAGTCTCTTCTAACTCACCTCCATATTTAAACACTATTCTCTAGACCTTCTAAGCCACTTTAAGTGAGTTTCTTGACCATGCCCTCTCTTTTAGAAATGAAAAGTAAAGTTTGCAGAGGATGGAGACGGGAGTTTTAGTATTACTGAGATAATACAAATGAGGAAACACGGGCCCAGAGGGTTTAATAACATAAGCCAGACCTTACAGTTATTAATAACTAGTAAAGTAAGGTTTCAGGTCAAAGTCCATCTGATCCAGCACCCTTGCCTCCACTCCCTCCCTCTCCATCACACAATATAGTCAGTTCTTTATCAGTATTGTCAACAAGAAAGTATTATTTAATTGTCCTAGTTAGTTTAAAATATAGAATATATATAAAGAATTTATTAGGTACTTTCTTATAAAAATGCCAATTAATAATTTAGAATGCATTCTGAATCCTTAAAAAATATAGGTTTTCAATTCTAGCAATGGTAATGGCTATGGTTATTTACATGTATAATAATTTTTATTTAAAACTCTGCATGATTAAATTGCATCATTCATCTGACATACCACATTCTCAAATTTTCATTTAGCTATAAGAAGAAATATGGTAGGGCTTTTTTAATATTAGAATAAGGAAGATCAAAGTATATCACCAACCCCAAGCCATAAAATAAAAAGTAATAAATTCAAATACATTTTTTAAAATCTTGACCAGTAAAAAAATGGCACAAACAAGGTCACAAAACAAAAGACATATAAAAAGCGTCTAAGATCACTAAAATTGACCAACAGAAAAGAAATACAAAAGGCTCTACACAAATGTAAAAGGGTCTCACCCTCACTGAGAAAACAACAATTAAATCTACAATGGCATAGTTTTCACCAAAATATTGACAAAGATTATCACAGAGTTGACAATTATGTGGGAAAGTCTCCCTAGTATATGTCACTTATGTATACTTCCTGTATGAAAGCAAATTTAGCAATATTTATTAAAATAGAAAATATACTGACTTTGACCATAATTCCATTTCTAAAAATTTATCTCAGTGATACATTCACACATGTCCAAAAGTGGTATCTGTACAAAGATATCTAAGTGTTCTTCCTAACAACAAAATAATTAGAATTAACTTACCAAAAAATATGGTACTGGTTAAAGAAATTACAGAACATTCCTAAAATGGAATATTATGCAGTCATTAAAATGAAGAGGCAGTTGTATTAATGAGTGTGAAAATTATCTCCTAAAATGTAAACTTCAGGACACATTTGTGTTTTTTATGTTCATAAACACATTCATATATGCATGTGCATACACATACACAAATATACAGACACAAAATATTTGATATATATATCTATTCTTGTATATAGGATTTTCTGGTGGACTGTACAATAAACTGACAACAGCAGTTGCCTCTGACTAGGGAAAATGGTTAGAAATTTTGTAAAAAACAGCAAGAAATTTTGTACCATTTATTTATTACCTATTAAATAAAGATTATGAATTGACTTTGGAAAGAACTTTTAAAGTTGAATAATCAAAATATGTAGAACTGCTCACCTGTTTTAAATATAAGCTAAATTATAACCTTGATCTATCAAGGAAATTTTTTTAATTATTTCCTGTATATAAAAGGAGCAAATTACTCCTTTGACATTAACAGAAAATCTAAACTGATATTGAAAAGATAATTTACACATCAAGAAACACATAACTTCTAATTTGTGACAACATCCCACCTGAAAGACTATGATATGCACAGTAGAAATTCAACAAATATTTACTGAATGAATACCTTTCTATTGATTTCAGTGGGTTTGTGTTCCTCATATTTTTTCCATGTACCACACCAAAAAAAAAAAAAAAAAAAAATAGGCAAAGAAAAAAGCCTCACTGGAAAATAGACACGTTTATGTTATGCTTTTCTTTCAAAAAAATCATTCTCCATTTACCCAACAAAAATGGTAAAGTACCTTATTAACATTACCACAAGATAAATCCACATTCATTAGGTAACTACTATGCACAGGTGTTAAGGATACTGCAAAACACAAACGCCAAAGAAGGCTACATTTCTATTCTTGCCCTCAAGAAGCTTACAGTCTTGAAAGACAAGGCTCAAAATTAACATTAATCAGTACAAGGGCATTATAGAATTTACTGATAGAGATATCCCAACTAAAAATTTTAATGGAATTCATATAAGGATAAACAAAAGTAAATATTGCTCTGTTTAAGGATCTTTCGGTATATAAAAATGCTTCCAAAATTCTAGTCTTACTCATGTAAAATGCTGTTTGATGGTAATAGGTTCAGCTAGGCTTGGAAGAAATTGCTAACAATTAAATATAGTTTTTTCATTGTTCCAGCTCCTAAGACAAGAAATTACTATAGTGGTCTCAACCTGTTTTATCATCACTCACCAGTCTTTTTAAAAATATCTCAAGCATGAACCTAATACAGATATATTTATTTGTAAATTATACATATCTTAATATTGTCAACCTATATAAAGTATCAGCAAAGCTTAATTTCTTTCTTTTTCAAATAAAAATAGAAATGTTAATGTTTTCATATTTTCCTATACTCCAGTATATCACCTTGTAATACACACCCACTTTCTATGAATACCTAACATGAATATTGATCACACAAAAATATTTTCATCCAAGTTTCAATTTTTCACACATCAAACTCTTTTTCTAACATGGTTGTTAAAAGACAGCAGATATGAATTTGAATTTCAGTTTATTTCTCTCTGGCCATGACCTTTCAGAACAGATGTTAACATGCAATTAAATAGACATCACTAAAGAGAAACAAAGGACAGTATAGTCATAACCAGATATTTGCCCCTTAAAAGTTAATGGGAAATAGTAACCACTGAAGAATATTAGTGTTTTTTATATATAGCACATGAAACTTAATATCCAATAGTGATATTACTTAATAAATTGTCAAATTCTTGAAAATGCTTCCTCTCACTATAATTCTATTATTAAGCCTATTGTTTTCCTCACATTCACTGCTTGTTATTTTATTACAAAAGACAAAATCACTTTCGAAGAACATTTACAATTAAACTTTCAAATATATTACGTCTTAACCTCCAACTAACTTATTGTTAAAATGAAAACAAAAATAATTCTGAAATGATATAGGGTATTCTGAGCTAAGACCCTTTCCAAGACTAAGTTAGGAAGAAATGCAAATATATATATTTAAATCAATATGAATAGATTTTTCATCAATGTAAATTCATAGGCTGTTTGAGTATGTTTAGAGAATGTTTCTTTCTACCCAAATTGTAAACATATAAGTGCACAAACATTGTATGTATTTGCATAGTATATAGGTTTACATAGAAGTGTAATTTATTGACATGTACCCACCTGAATAACCAACCCTTTCACAATATTTTTCTAGTATATTGTTCATTCTGAGTAATTCTTTGTTCAGTACTCAAAAGTTCATTTAGTTCCTATATATTAGAATAAATAGATTTGAAACTATAATGAATTTGCCAATAAATACTATTATTTAGCATACTATAAAGAATTTTTTTAAATTCTGCATTTAAATAGTGGGCCAAAGAAGTAAAACAATGTTTTATTTGAGCATCACTTTGGCAACACTAATTTTATAACAATATAGTAAAAAATATAGGTTAATATATCTAAATATCAGACTCTAAGTCATCAAAAGCTTGGTATTGTCAGTATATATAAAGTTAGGAGTATGCTCAAAAGCGTTCAAAAATAATGCTCTATTCTTCTATTTGTTGAAATAAGCTACTTAAATCTCTTAATCTTTTTTTTGTTTTATTTCCAAGCCCACTAATAAGTCACAGTCCCAGAAAGGACTTAAACCCAGAAATTATCTTTGAAGAAGCAACTCTTTATTTCAGTTAATAAGTCAGAAGTACATTTGCCCTCTAATCCTTCCATACTTTTGATAAGTAGCATTTTTCTTAAACATGTACAAATATTTGATACTTTTATCATAAATTATTTAAAGTAATATATTTGTTAAAGTATGGAAAGATACATATTGACAGAGAATTATTTCTTTGTTAAGTGTATTAAAGAACACTCAATTCAACAACCTGTTTTTAAAATTTACATGATTAGAGGTTGGTGTGCTAGTTTCTTCACAGCGGAACTCTACACTTTCAAATGTGTGTTTCTGCGGAGAATATGGGAAAATATATTTAATAACACAAAGGGACCGTCCCACTTTGGCATATAAACTGTACAAGTTAATCTCTTAGTGAATAATTCAAGTAAGAAGAAAAATGGTGAGTTGGAAAAACATAAAAAGGTTACACATCCTCTGCACAATCTCTTTCACACAGTAAGGAGAAAACAAATCACCGTAAAACTAACAAGAAACTAACAAGAAAAGCACCTCCACGCGATAGCCAACAGTCTGGACAGTTCCCTAGTGCTGAAGTTACACCGCAGCGAAACCGCGGTCTGGCTGCCGCCTTCACTCCCACCCTCGGCCACATCCCGGCAGCCCGGACTGTGAGCCTGAACAGAACTTCATAAGGTAAGGAAGACTCCCAAACTGCAGCAATGGTAGGATCTGGAGTCTCTTCGGGATTAAACAGATTTACCAGTTGCAAACAGGAAGAGCAGCAGAGTGCAGGGGGTTAGAACCCGCCGAGGGGGAGGGGCTGGAAGATGGCGGCGGTCGCACACCCACCCGAGACCCAGCAGAGCACAGGCCGCTCGCCCGCTGTCCCCCTGCCCGAGGCGACCGTGGGCAGCTCTGCTCTTCTCAGCGCTGGGGGCAGAGCCGCCCTGTGGAAGCGCCGGACCTGCGGCCCGCGGCGGCACCCGCGTCCCCGGCCCGCGCGCCGACGCCCGGGTCCGGACCTGGAGCACCTGTGCACGGCCATATTGGATGCACTGCCCCAGTCACTGCCTCCGCGCAGGGGCGGCGGCAAAGAAGAAGGCACGCGCGGAGCCGGGGCTCAGCCCCTGCCCCGGCGGGGCCCCGGGAGCCGAACTTGCCCGCGGGGACATCACCAAGGACGCTCGGGAACGTTACAACGCCCAAAGACTCGCCAGTCTCGCTTCAGCCAGTCTCGCGCCCTCCCTCCCCGACACACACCCCCGTGCTGACACCCAGAAAGCAGCCCCGGCGACCGGCGCCGGCCGCAGCCCTCGTGGCCCAGGCGCCGCCGGCGGGAGGGAGGGCGACGATCCGGGGCGCGCAGGCGGCCGCAGGGCAGCCGCCGAGGGGGCGGAGGGCAAGGAGGGAGGCGGGAAGATGGAGCTGCGTCCTTACTTGAGCACTGACTGCTCCTTCTCCTCTTCTTTCTTCTGCCGATCCATGACAGCCAGGATGATTTTCCTCTCCTCCTCCGTGAGGTGGCTGAGGTCCGGCATCTCCGGCTGCAGAGGCGGCTGAGAGGCCGCCGGGGTGGGAGCCGGGCGGCCCCGCGGCCCGACCGGAGCCGACATGTTTGGTGGAGCCTAACCACTCTGGGGAAGCTGAGAGGCAACTCCACGGGCG
Source organism: Carollia perspicillata (assembly GCA_004027735.1). NCBI lineage: Eukaryota > Metazoa > Chordata > Mammalia > Chiroptera > Phyllostomidae > Carollia > Carollia perspicillata. The sequence goes on along the minus strand of PVKM010036901.1, from coordinate 1,012 downwards.
GCGGCGGCGGCGGCACCCGCTCGGGCGGCTGGGGCAGCCTCCGGCGCCGGGACAAATACATACAAATCAATGGCCTTCAATCCCAGGCGACAGCCCCCCTCCCCCAAGAAAGAAGGAGCGGGGGGAGGGGCGGGCGAGCGCCGTGGGGGGAGGGCGGGCTGAGGAGTGCGCTCCGGGAAATGTTCCCTCAGCCTCCGGGGGCGAAGGGCTGGCAAGTGAGCGGTTCGGGTTGAGAGCAGAGCGTGAGGCCCGGCCGGGACGTGGTGTGCGCGGAGCGGCGGGGGCGGGTGGTGGAGTAAGGTGGCGGGGACGACTAAGGGTGGGGTGACTGGAGGCGGCGGGCGCGAGGGCGGCGCGCGGGCCAGGGCGCGAGTGTGTCCGGCCGCGGCGGGGGCGAGGGGCGCGCGCGCCACCTCGGAGGGAGCGGGCTAGCCGCCGGCCAGCTCCCCGGGGCAATCCCCGCAACTCGCTCCTGGCGTCGGGAGGCAGCGTCCCGCGAGCCGGAGGGGCGCCGAGGCGCAGCGGAGAAGGTGATGAGGGCAGCAGGGGCTAATCTCCCGGAGAAGCAGCCCGGGCGTCCCGACGGCGGACGCGTCACCGGGCTCCCGGGCACCGCGAAGGAAGGACCCCTCCAAAACCGCAGGGAGATGGCCGCGGGGCCGGAGACCCCTCCGGGCTAGGGCGGGGAAGCGGAAGCGGAGAAGGGATAACAAGGGCTAGTGGCGGCGAGTGCCCGGGCCGGGGCCCCTCGGCTGCCAACGCCCGGATCCCGGCGAGCTCCGGCACGTCGCAGGGTCGGGCGCCTATCCTCCCTCATCACGCGCGGGTTCCGGGTCCCTCAGCCGCCGTCACCCCTTAGGTCCGCGGAGTCAGCGCCTAGGGCCCGCTCGCTGCCGCCGCCGCCGCCCGTGGCCGCCGCCCGCGCCTCCTCCTCTCCGCTCCCCGGGCTCCTCCCGCGGGGGCCGCGTCACCTCCCGGCAGCCCGGGCAGAGGCACCTCGGGCGCCGGGCGG
>PVKM010036900.1:0-14636 GCA_004027735.1 Carollia perspicillata | reverse complement strand
CTAGCAGACAGGGGGAGGACCCAGGGTCAACATTTTGATCACATAGCACCAGTTCCCAGCAGTTCATGGGTGTGACGTCCCTGCCTGCTTCCTGCTGTTTGCCCACCCGTATTTCCTGTGCCTGGAATTTCCCAGCAGCAACCCCCCAGTCACCTTGGAACGGAGAGGGCTGGAGGAACATTCCCCACCCCAACAGCTGACCCAAAGACAGGTGATGCCCTGGGCTGCTGCTCTTCCTTTTCCTTGGGGGCAAGAGTGGGGCGGGGGGGATTGTGCCCATGCCTCTGGGAACCACAGAGGAAGGGCAGGGCCTCCCATCCTGTGCCTTCATGGACTCAGGACTCAGGAAGCCTAGGTTCGTGGTGGGGGACTTGGGGACCATGTGTGTTGCTCTGGGCTCGTGTCTGCCCCTGGGGGTGCCTTTATTTTCTTTTTCGTAGGTTATGGCTGCAGCTGCACTGAAAGCCTCAGCGTGGGAGACGCCCCCTGCCACCGACTCCCCATGATGGCTCCTTCCCCTTTACTCAGTCTCTGCTCCAAGAGCACCTTCTCCGGGGTGCTGTCTCTGCCCCTGCCCTGCTGCCACCCCACCAGCCCAGTGTGATCTCTGAATACATGTCCCCTAGGCTCTTTCCCCGCTGTCAGAATTGGCACATGGCTGAGTTGGAGACGATGGGTCTCTTATCTGTGGGTTCCTGCCAGACAAGATTAGTGGCCCCCCAGTGCCCGAGCCCAGCACAGCGCCTGTGTCTACCCACGGTGCTCCACGGGTGTTTGCCAACATGCAGCAGTGCACTGGTAACAGTGGCCTGAGCAACGAGGACATGCCTGCCACTCTGTGTCACACATGTGCTCTTATGTACTGAGCATGTCTTTGTGTGTGCACCTGAGGCTGTAGGCTGTGTGAGTGTGCATGCCCATACCAGTCCCCGCGTGTCCCAAGCACATCTCTGTGTGCCCTCTCACACAGGAACAGCTGCATGCACATGAACCTGTGGATGTCTGCCGCATGGACCATGTGCTTGCCTGAGCCTGCCCGTGTGCCTGTGTGGGAGCACACCTGAGAGGGTGTGGCCACACAGGTGTCTGGCTGCACCTGAGCATGTCCGTGTATGCATTTGCATGTATCTATCGGAGTGTATTCTCATCCATGTGCCTACAAATGTGCCAGCGTGAGCTTGAACATTTACTTCCACACACATGTGTCCTGAACATGCCTAAATGTGCACTCACATGGGTGTGTCCGAACTTGAACCCAGGGCTCTCCTGACTTCCAGCACTGCCTGACTTTAGACCCAGAAGAGCCCAGCCCACATAGCCTCCCTCTCCCCTCAGCCTTGATCCTGAATCTCCTGGCCCTCTGCCAAGCCAGATGCTCCTCCAAAGAGCAAGATTACAGTGAAGGAAATTCCTCTTAGCAACTTCTGGGCCACGCAAGCTGGGATGCTCAGGGGTTGGTTCTGCCCGTGGGGTGCAGCTCTGTGGCTGCACCGCCAAGTCCAGATGTGGAACTGGAAGCTGGAAACGAATAGGTGCGACCCGTTGGACCACCGGTGAACATCTGGATGGGGCATTCAGGAGGCTAGATGGCAGCTTGGGAGCAGCATCAACATTTCAGAGCTGGGAGACTCAGGGGGCAAGATCTCTCTCAAGTGTGGTGATCCTAAGCCATTGGTCTTCAACGGGGGGCAGATTTTGTCCCCCAGGGCACACTGGTCAGCGTGTAGTCTGGAGATGGTTTTGGTTGTCATGTCTGTCAGCGGGGCGAGGTGCTACTGTCACGTGGGTGGGGGCCATAGATGCTGCGCAACCTCCTGCAAGGCACAGGGCAGAGGGTGGTCCAGCCCAGTGTCCATGGTGCCCAGGCTGTGGTGCTCACGGGAACAAGGCTTTTAGGAGCACGGAGGGAGGCAGACAGCATCCTGGAAAACAGGTGGAGTTTAGAGACACAAAAGGTATTTTGGTGCAAAAGACTTGACAGATCCTCAGGACCAAAGAACGCGTGGAGAGCCAGGGAGTCTATGAAAAGATGCGAATGAGGACCACCAGGAGATACCACCACACACATACCAGAGTGGCCGAAGGAGAAAAATCCAAGGACCCCAAGTGTTGGCAAAATTCTGGAGCAACCAGAAGTCTCCACTCTCTCTCTTTTTAAAAATAACACTTCACTGGGCATCTTGCAGTGCCTCTGACTGTCACTGTTTGGCGTGGACTTCTGCACTCTCACTAGTGGAATGCGGGTGGTGCGGGTCACGCCCAGGTGTGAAGAGTTGTGTGGTTGCCCAGACGCAGTCTGGGCCGGAGGCGGCACTTCCGACAGACAAGTCTTCTGATCCAGCGGAGAGTTGTTTCCCCAGGTTCACGAGCAGGGAGGGGCTCAGGGCTCCCGGGGCCTCCCGATAAAAGGCCCCCCCCACCAGTGCAAAGGCCCGCATTCAGGGTCTTCTGTCCCTGGTCAGCGGAGATGTTGTCAAACTTTCGATGGCTTTGGCTTCTTACGAAGCCTGTGCTGGGCAGCAATCACGGTGGTGTATTTAAACATGGTTGATAACTACAATGTTTTTTGAAGAAAGATGTGTTCTGAACAGTTTCTTTCCTGAGCCATAGCTGACCTCTGACCTCCAACAGAAGTTTCTTGGGAAAGTGGCAACATGGTGTTGCCTCTCCAGCTCTGTTCCTGGGGGGGTGGGGGTGGGGGGTGATGTTTGAGGATTTGAGGGAGAATGACCCGCCGACCTGTCAGGCTATTCCTAGGTAGGGCCTTCCTGAGTCGGGCCTGGAGAAGTGCCCGCAGTTGGCGTTTGCTCTGTGGCTACACACGAAGGCCGGGTGCTTCCCGAAGTCCACCCTCCAGGGCAGCACAGCCTCGTGCACCTCTGAATGCGGCCATGATGGCTGCTCCGTTTCCTGAGCACTGGAATGTGCCAGCCTCCAGGCTGAGACTCCGCAAACACCGGTTTATGTCTTCCTCCTCGCTGATGGGACCCCTCTTCTCCCGTTCGCCACCCTCCAGACAATGGGCTGCCTTTTTGTTCAAACAGACCTCTTTCCAGCCTCAGGGCCTTTGCACTTGAGGTCATTCCGGTCTAACACTCTCTTTCCTCCCAGATCTTCGTGGTTGGCTCCTTCTCAATCTCCAGGCCTTTAGCTTGAATGTTACATTTTTTTATAGAGTCATCACTCACTATCATATCACTCAACTCGACTTTATTACACTTGTGACACTTTAAAATTTTTATTTATTTATTTAATTATTTATTTTTACAGAAGGGAAGGGAGGGAGAAAGAGAGGGAGAGAAACATCAATGTGTGGTTGACTCTTGAGTGCCCCCTACTGGAGACCTGGCCTGCAACACAGGCATGTGCCCTGACTGGGAATCGAACCTGTGACCCTTTGGTTTTCAGGCCGGCACTCAATCTCCTGAGTCACACCAGCCAGGGCTATTACATTTATGACACACTTCGAGTTTATTCATTGTGACTGGGCTTATTCTCTGTCTCTGTCCCTGGCTGGAAGGGACATTTTGTGTGATCAAGGGCCTGTCTGGACTATTATCACTGAGCCCAAACTAGACTTCTTATCCCCATGTGGACGACTCATCTGACACTTCTTGGCCTCCTTCTGATCTAAAAAACGGGTATGACAATGATTCTTAGTTCAGAGCAAACCTGTTAAAGTGCTCAAAGTACTGTGTCAGGTGCACGTGGCCCCAGACATTATTTATTAATATTATTAAGCATTCAAAACTTCCAGGGAAGGAGAGAGGGCAGAACCCTGGGGCATGTCACTCCGTCCGTTCACGGATCCATTCACCCGGCAGATGCTCGCTGAGAGCCCGCAGCGTGCCTGCGGTATGAGAGAGGCGCAGACCAGTGCGAGACACATACGCACTATTTTTTTCTTTCACTTACTGAATTTGGTTTGAAAGACTTCTAAATGTTCAGCAGAGTTTTGGTAAATAGAAAGGAGAAAGCCAAAGCTCTCGCCAACTTCAGTGGTGTAAACACTCCTGTCACGACTGGTTGCAAGCTCCCAACGTGATCTTGCTGAGCCAGGAGACGGGAAGGGACGAACTGCCAACCCCGGGTCCTGCCTGCATTCCTGACACAACCCTCCCAGGTCGTGGTGGATTACTGCTTTAACTGCGTGGAAAGCACGCACACGTACCACACTGGGCATGACTGGGTCGCTACCTACAGCCTCAGTGCACTGTGCAGAGCCTCGTAAGCAGGCTCATCAATATTTTAGTAGCAAAAATGCTTGAATATTCATATTCTTTGTCACAAATGCTGTAAAGAGGCTCCCACCACCTTGGATCCATTACTTACCGACTTAGTTTTGGTGCCAAACTTACCCAAACATTTCAGTTTGCAGAACTTTCTGATTTTCAGAATTGTGGACAAAAATCTGTGAACTTGGGTTTTATTTATTTCTTTTTCTCTATTTTTTGAACTTGGTCTTAAACTTTGTTTCTAGGTTGTCAGATTTCATATCAGCATTGAAATATTTATAGAATGATTGGGACATTTTCCATCTCTTTTGAAAATCTTCACCTGTTTCTTGAACTTTAGAAAGCTGAACAATGGCATAACCATTTGGGATTGACCTTTTGGAGAGAGATTATTTTGGATACTGTCCTTAGTTTTTCTATCATTTATTTATCCATCCAGGTGTTCTATTCTTTCTTGAGTTAATATTGGTAATGTACATGTTTATAGAAAGCTCAGTTTCACTGAGATTATCAAAAAAGTCAGTACAGAGTTGCATATCATTTTTTTAATGTAAAGACCCTATCTTTACCTGTATTTATAGACTTTTTTCTATTTCTGGTTTTAGATAATTGCATGTGCCTCCTTTCTTTGTATCTTAACAAACTGGCTAGAGATGCAGCTGTTCAGCCTCGGAGTGCCGTTCTTTTCCACAGGGCTTGAAGGGTGAGGAGCTACTCGGCCACCCACGGCGCGCTCCTTCCCCGGCTTGTTCCCTTTCTCCCTGACTTCTTGAGTTGAATGCTTCAGAAGTCCTTTCATTTCCCCAGTAGAAGTGTACGGAGGAGGAAGGTGTTCATTTCACGAAATGCAGGAGAGATGAGAGTCGGGGAAGTGAACCGGAAGCTGGGTTTTGATAGATGAGTACGAGCTTCCTAGTTGGAGACATTCTGTCTAGTTGAGACAGCAGCCACAGAGGGATGACAGACCAGCCGTTGTCTGGAAATGACCCCTGGCACGGTGCACGTGAATGGACAAATGAATGGCGTTTGTAATGATGTATGTATTTGTTATATTTATAATATAATCAGTATCTTTACTATACAATATAATGAATTATAAAATACAGTTTAGTGAACAGAGTTTTTTTCTGGAGCTGATGGCTGGTGCTGAAAGACCTGATTTGGTTGGAACGTAGGGACCCAGAGAGAATGTGGTGGGAGGTCAGCAGCAGGGACACCCTGAGGGGCCACCGGGAGTCCCGGGTGGTGTGTCACACACGGAGTCTAATGTATTACGGTAAAGCAAAGCCCCTCAGCAGCAGTGCTGAGAATGGACAGTAGGGGGCAGGAGCGGAAGCTGGGTGGTGCAGGTTGGGAAGCTGAGGCCCTAGAGAGAGAACCTTTTCCGGTGCGAGTGTGTCGAGCTACTTCAGACGAGATGGGACTCTTGTTTTTATTGCTATTGGCTTGTTGAGGCATCATCAGTATATAATAAACTGCACATTTTCATCGTAAAAAATTGGATTAGTTCTGGCACATTTGTACACCCGTGAACCTTTATCACAAGATAAAGTAAGATAGAGGGATACCAGCCTAACCCTAACCCTTCCCTCCCATTTCTCTCCTCCCACCACCCACAATGAAAAACAAGAGAAGCCACTGACATGCTTTCTGTCACTACAGACTAATTTGCATTTCCCAGGATTTTATATAAATGGAATCAAGCCGTGTATGCACTTTTTTTTGTCCGAGCACGTGGTGTGCTCACTCAGCGTGATGATGTTAAGATTGGGCCACAGGATCTGTTGTGTCCACACTTGGTTCTTTTCTTTTTCCTGCGAAGAAACGCCCATCCTGCAGGGGGGCCAAAATTTGTTTACTGGGTGTCTCTCCAGTTGAGGGTAACTATAAACAGAACTCTGGACACTGATGTGCAAATGTCTGTGTGGACGTGTGCTTTCACAGTTCTGGGTAGACATCCAGGGACTTTTTCTGCAGCCTGACCAGAGACTTGGCAGCCGGAGTCCGGCAGCTGATGGCGACGGGAGAACCGTGCGGGGCCCAGGGTGGCTGCTTTGAAGGGGACTGAAGTGTCCTTGTCCTCTGTGCAGCGTTTCTTGTATCTGGCATCTTTTTCAATAAATGTCTGTATTTTTCATTTTACATGGCTGGGTACCTTCTGGACAGACCTTATACACTCAAAAAATAAAAAAATTAAAAAATAAGTAAATAAGAGCCACAAATCTTCCCAAAGTGGTATTGTGCCATGCATACCTTTCTGCGGTTTCTTCTCAACCTAGAAATAGATCATGTTTATCTTTCCATGTCGTGACCTGGAAAACAGGACTTAGCATGCAACTTTTAAGGACGGTGTGATATTCCACATCAAGGTTTGGCGCGCTTTTTCTTAAAGGGCCAAAGAGTACATTTTTAGGCTTTGTGGATCCAGTGGTATCTGTTGCAACTACTCGGCTCTGCTGTTGTGTTGGGAAAGCAGCAACAGACGACATATGAACGAATGGACATAGCTGTGTGCCAATAAAACTTTATTTCCTAAAACCGGCCTTTGTTCTGTGGCTTTCTTGCATCCTCATGCATCAGCTGGGAACCTCCCTCCACTTTACAAATGTAGAAACTGAAGGCTAGAAAGGCGCAGTCGCAGAAGTGAGCAGGAGAGAATGGAAACATCGGGGTTTATTTACTACAGCGGCCAGCATCATTCTAACGCGGCGGTTCCCAGGGACGTCGGCGACATCTGGAGACACCGTTGGCCGCCTCACTGGGGAGGTGCTGCTGGCATCTGCAAATAACACCCTACACGGCACAGGATGGCCTCTGCGGAAGGAATTTGCCAGCCTGTAATGTCCACAGAAACCCTGTGTTAGCTTAATGAACTCCCCTCTTACAATCATTTTACCTACTTATTTTTTTCTCCACCATTGAGCAAATTCACATTTCTCAGCCAAGGAGAGAGAAGGGGTTTTCTGGTCAGGGCACGCCAGGTGTGGGAATTGCTCAGCATGGAGTCGGCTTATCATTTACTGATTGTTTTGGCCTTGCCTGACAGGCGGGCAGAGCATGTGACCTCAAAACTAACCTTCTGGAATGAGCACAAGCATCAGGTTAAGACGGATCCACGCCTCAGACTTCAAGATCAGGTTACCTTGGAGAAGGGTGAGGCCGATGCTGGGTTCTAGGAGTTTTATTGGCTGTTGACAACCTGGTGGTGATGGTGGGAAATTGTTGTCTAATTACTGGTGCTGATTGTGATGCTCCACTTTTAAAGGTCCAGCCCTGTGGACTTCCTTGCCCTTCTGTCAGCACGCTGGGCTTGGTCCTGCCTCAGGGCCTTTGCACATGCTGCAGCCAGTCTTCTCCCAGGTGCCCACGTGATTTCTTCCTTGACTCCTTCAGGTCTCTGCTTTAATGTCACCTCATCTGAGGTGGCTTCTCTGACCACCCTATTTGAAATCTCATCCTCACTCCATCAGATTCTCCGCAGCCTGGACTTACATCAGGGACAGCCTGGACATGTGAATGACAAAGACAGAGGGGCATGCACGGGTAAGGCAAAGCGAATGTGCAAGCAGCTGTTTCTCTTTCCTTTAAGAGGAAGGAGAATTGACTCCCCCTTTTCACAGAGATGTGTCAGAGCTGAACTGTGTCCCCCCAGATTCGTATGCTGTAGCCATAACCCTTAGTACCTCAGAATGTGGCTGTATTTGGAGATTGGGCCGTTAGCGAGATAATTAAGTTAAAATGAACCCATGAGGGTGGGTGCTAATTGAAAGTGACTGAGTTCCCCATAAGGAGAGATTAGGACACACAGAGAGACACCAGAGGTGTGTCTGCAAGCCAAGAAGAGAAGCCTCAGGAGAAACTGACTCGGCCTGCACTTGACTGTGGACATCTGGCTGCTCCGCCAGTGGCACTGGGTCACAGCAGCCCAAGCTGACCAATGCAGGACATAGCCCCACTGGTGCCTATGTCTATGTACTCCAGCTGCCACCCTCGTCACATCAGAGCCTGGCAGGGCCCGTGTCACAGACGGGGACCTTTAAGCTTAGAGAGGTGGACCGCCTCTGGTTCAAGCGGGATGTGGGGGAGCCGGGGCGGGCTGCCTCAGCCTGGGGCCACAGAGTGGGGAGGGGGTGGAGCAGTGAAGGTCAGAGACCCAGGGCTGCCACCCTGAGGGTGTGGTGGGTTGGGACTGGCGTTGGGAAGGGCTGGCCCCAGATGGGAACAAAGTGCCTCTGGGGAGGAAGGAAGGCGAGGTGGATGGGTGGGGATGGAGGTTTGGTGCAGGTCGCGAGGGCACAGCATGGACTCTGTGACTTCTTTTCCTTTCAGGAGTGGAGAGGAGGTCACCAGCTGGGTGTGTGTGAGGTGGACCTGGGAGCCTGTGGGAGTTCAGGAGATCTGGGAGGGGCCATGAACCCGGCTGTGGGCAGCAACTGAGAGACAACTGAAGAGGGATTAGGGGAAGCACGTCCCCTGGCCTAGAGACCCCATACAAAAGCCCGGTGGCAGCGTCTGACGTGTCTCAGCCAGCTGGAGCCTGTCTCAGGCAGCCTGCGGCCCAGAGACGTGCAGGGATGGAGTCCATGGGAGGGAGGGCAGGTGCCCTGGTGGTTAGGAACAGGAGCTGCAGCTGTTCTGGAAGCAGATGCTGAAAAGGAGTTGGGGCGTGATGTGTTTGTTAGGGCAGACGACCAGATTTCAAAAGTAATGCATGCTGGGAGGAGGGCTTGGATGTTTGTCTCCAAAAAAGACATACGAAGGGCCAAGCAATATTTGAAGAGATATCCGACATCACTCGTCATTAGGCAAATGCACGTCTCAGCCACACTGAGATACCACCTCACACCCATTAGAATGGCTGTTATTAAAAACAAAAGAAAAATGAAAAATCCTAGCAATGCTGGCTAGGGTGTGGGGAAATTGGAACACTTGTGCATTGCTGTGCGAGTGTGAAGTGGTGCAGAAGTTGAGGAAAACGGCTTGTTGGTGCCTTGGGAAGTTAAATAAAGGGTTACCGTCTGACCCAGGCATTGGACTTCTGGGTATAGTCTCAAAAGAATTGAAAATGGTGTTTATTTTATTTTAATATGTTTTATTGATTATGTGATTACGGTTGTCCCATACCCCCCCTTTATTCCCCTCTGCCCCGCACACCCCCTCCCACCCACATTTCCCCCCTTTAGTTCATGTCCATGGGTCATACCTATAAGCTCTTTGGCTTCTACATTTCCTATGCCATTCTTAACCTCCCCCTGTCTATTTTCTACCTACCATTTATGATACTTATTCTCTGTAGCTTTTCCCCACTCTCTCCTCCCTCTCCCACTCCCCTGCTGTAACCCTCCATGTGATCTCCATTTCTGTGATTCTGTTCCTGTTCTGGTTGTTTGCTTAGGTGGTTTTTGTTTTTGCTTTAGGTTCGGTTGTTAACAGCTGTGAGTTTGTTGTCATTTTACTGTTCATTTTTTTAATCTTCTTTTTCTTAGATAAATCCCTTTAACATTTCATATGATAAGGGCTTGGTGATGATGAATTCTTTTAACTTGACCTTATCTGGGAAGCACTTTATCTGCCCTTCCATTCTAAATGAGAGCTTTGCTGGATAGAGTAATCTGGGATGTAGGTCCTTGCCTTTCATGACTTGGAATACTTCTTTCCAGCCCCTTCTTGCCTGTATGGTTTCTTTTGAGAAATCAGCTGATAGTTTATAGGAACTCCTTCGTAGGTAAATCTCTCCTTTTCTCTTGCCACTTTTAAGATTCTCTCCTCATTTTTAATCTTGGCTAATGTAATTATAATGTGCCTTGGTGTGTGCTTCCTTGGGTCCAACTTCTCTGGGATTGTCTGAGCTTCCTGGACTTCCTGGAAGACTATTTTCTTTGCCAGATTGGGGAAGTTCTCCTTCATTATCTTTTCAAGTAAGTTTTTATTTTATTTTTAAAAAATTTTATTTATTTATCTCTAGAGGGGAAGGGAAGGAGAGAGGGAGAGAAACATCAATGTATGGTTGCCTCTTGTGCGTCCCCTGCTTGGAATTGGCCTGCAACCCAGGCATGTGCCCTGACTGGGAATCGAACCGTGTTTGTTTGGTTTGCAGACCTGTGCTCAGTCCACTGAGCTACACCAGCCAGGGCATCAAGTAAGTTTTCCATTTTTTGTTCTTCCTCTTCTCCTTCTGGCCCCCCTGTGATTCAGATGTTGGAACATTTCAAGTTGTCCCAGAGGTTCTGAAGCCTCTCCTTATTTTTTGAATTCTCATTTCTTCATTCTGTTCTGGTGGAATGTTTATTTGTTCCTTGTGCTCCAAATTGTTGATTTGACTCCTGGTTTCCTTCCCTTCACTGTTGGTTCCCTGTATATTTTCTTTATCTAACTTTGCATAGCCTTCATTTTTTCCTCTATTTTGCAACCATTCTCAACCATTTCCGTGAGCATCCTGATCACTAGTGTTTTGAACTCTGTATCTGACAGGTTGGCTCTTCATCATTTAGTTCTTTTTTTTTTTTTTTTGAGCTTTGATCTGTTCTTTCATTTGGGCTATATTTCTTTGTCTCAGCTTACCTGTCATGATGTAAGGGGTGGAGCCGTAGGTATTTGCCAGGGTGGGACAACCCATGTGGCTGTGTTGTGACCCTGTATGTGGGGGAGGGGTATGAGAGGGAACAATGCTTCTTGTTCAGCTCTTGGCCAGCTTTCAGTCACTTCTTGCACTACTCACAAGCAAATTGGGTCCTTCTGGTACTGATTCCCAGGTGGGTGGGTTTGTGTACATTCTGTGACGTTATGGGTCTCTCCAATGAACTCCCCTGAGGCTGAGAGTTACTCCTGTTGCCACAACCCTTACAAGTTTTTTCAGTCAGAGGTTTGAGGCTTTATTTCCCTGCACTGGGACCCCGGGTTGTTCGGCCTATCTCACTCCCTAGTTGTTCCTCCTGGTTTATCTGCGTGTGAATGTGGGACCACCCTATTTGCAACCCACCCCCTCACCACATCCACCAGCCACCACTTGCTGCACATTCTCTCCACTTGGCTGCCTGTCTCCACCCCTCCTTCAGGTCTGGGTGAGTGTTCCTTCTTCAACTCCTTGGTTGTTGTGGTTGTCGGACTTCCATACAGTTTGATTTTCTGTCAGTTCTGGTCGTTCTTTGTTTTTAAATTTGTTGTTGACCTTCTTTTGGTTGTGCTAGGAGACACATTGTGTCTACCTATGCCTCCATCTTGGCTGGAAGTCCTTAAAAATCTGAAAATGGTGTTTAAACAAAACACTATACCCACATGCTTATAGCAGCACTATTCGCAAAAACCAAATTGTGGAAACAACCCAAATGTCCGTTAACCAGAGAGTGGATGCATGAAAGGTGGTCTATCCAGACAACAGAATATCGCTGGACCACAAAAAGGAGCAAAACACTGACACTTGCTACAAATGTTTTTCTTGTTTTAAAAAATATTACTATTGAATGGATTGGGGTGACATTCGCTCATAAAGTTATACAGGTCTCGGGTGTACAGTTCTACAGCACGTCACCTGTGTATCGTAGCGTGTGTCTGCCACTCCGAGTCACGTCTCCTTCTGTCGCCACTCATCCCCTCTCCACCCTGGCTGCCTCCCCACCCCGTTTCCCTCTGCTAATCAAGGGGCTGTCGTCTGTGTCTATGAGGTGGTTTGAGTTTCTTGTTGTTTGGAAGGACTTAGGATAAAAGGAGCAATGGAAGAAGCCGCAGAAGTGAGCCAAGGTGGGGCTGCTGTTAGTTCACTGGGAAGTCCGAGAAGAGGGGCCTGGGAGGCAGGTTCAGGGGTCAGCCCTGGACGAGCTGCTGCCGCCCACTGCTCCCCGGATGCAAGTCCAGGGGAATCCTTAGAGTTCAGGAGATGCACGTTGGTGGGGGAAGGAAAGGGGAGAGGGTCCCAGAAGGGGGAGTGTGCCAACTTTTTTTGCTTAATCTCTTCACCTTTTTTACCCAGTCCCCCAACCCCCTCCCCCTCTGATATCTGTCAGACTGCTCTCTGTACCCATGAGTCTGTTTCTATTTTGTTAGTTTATTTTGTTCATCAGATTCCACATAAGTGTAAGATCATATGGTACTTATCTTCCTACAACTGGATTATCTCACTTAGCATAATACTCTCTGGGTCCATCCATGCTGTCCCAAAGGGTAAGATTTCCTTCTTTTTATGGCTGAGTAGTATCTCATTGTGTAACTGTACCACAGCTTTTTTGTCCACTCATCTACTGATGGACACTTGGCTGCTTCCAGATCTCAGTGATTGTAAATAACGCTGCAACGAACACTGAGGTACATGTATTCTTTTGAATCAGTGTTTTGGGTTCTTCAGATCAATTCCCCAAAGTAGACTCACTGGGTCAGAAGGCGGATCCATTTTTAATTTTTTGAGGTACCTCCATACTGCTTTCCACAGTGGCTGCACCAGGCTGTACTCCCACCAACAGTGCACGAGGGCTCCCCTTTCTCCACATCCTCGCCAGCACTTGTTGTTTGTTGATTTATTGTTGTTTGTTGATTTATTGATCTGACAGGTGTGAGGTGATGTCTCAACATGGGCGAATCTTGAAAACGTGACGCTCAATGAGAGAAGCCAGACACAAATGTCACATGTTTCATGGTTCTATTTACGTGAGGTATCCAGAATAGGTAAATCCATAGACACAGAATGTCAATCCATGGTTGCCAAGAAGGAGAAGAAAATGTGTGTGGATGGCTGCTTCATGGGCACAAGATTGCTTTTTGGGGGTGATAAGATGTTCTGAAACTAGTTGTAATAGTTGTGCAACACTGTAAGTATACTAACTATCACTGAATTGTTCACTTTAAAATGGTTTTCTACGTGAATTTCATCTCAGTTTCAACCCTAAACCTAATCCAAATCCTAGTTCTAACCTTAACACTAACCCTAAACCTAACCTTAATCCAAATCTTAACTCCAGCATTTACCCTAACCCTAATTAGAACTTAAACCCAAACCCTAACCTCAAAGCTATCTCTAACCATAGCCCTAACCAGAACTCTAATCATAAACTCAACCCTAACCCTACCCCTACCCCTAACACTAACCCTACTCAAAACCTGACCCTAAGACAAAACTTCAACTTCAACCTAATCCTAAGTATAACTATTACCCAAAACCTAACTCTAGCCTTAATTGAAACTCAAACCCTAAACTCAAACTAATACTATGACTAAATGTAACTGTAATCATAGAGTCAACCATACTCCTCACGCTAACCCTAACCCTAACCCTAACCCTAACCCTAACTGAGGGAGCAAACCCTGACCCACACCCTAACACTAATCTTAGTTAAAAAATACAGACACTATGTGCACACACACATGTATAAATATACACATGCACTACCCATGTACACATACATGTACACACATATGTAATGATTTCAGCATTCACCCAGCCTTATGAGGTATGACTCATATCATGCAGGTTAAAACATTTATTTTTGGTTCAGAAACGACCGACACGTGACATCGTATTAGTTTCCGGGGCACCGCACAATGGTTTAGTGTTTGTGCTCACTGCGAGATGATCGCCCAGTAAGTCTGGTTAACACCCAGCACCTCAGACGGTCACAGATGTTTTCTCGTGATGAGGCCTTTAAACCCCACTCTCGTAGCAGCTTCCGCCTGTGCACACGTGTTGTTAGCCGTGGTCGCCCGGCCCTGTGTGGCGCCCCAGGGCCCGTGTGTTCATAACCAGAAGGTCTGTCTCTTCTGCCCACCTCCACCATTTCCCTGCCCCTCGCCACCACCAATCCGCTCTCTGGATCTTTGAGCTCAGATTTGTTTTATTTTGCTTTTTAGCTGCTTCTTATAATGGTATCATACAGTATTTGTCTTTCTCTGTCTGACTTATTTCACTCAGTATAATGCTCTCTAGGTCCATCCATGTTGTCATAACTGGTGGGGTTTCCTTCTTAGGGCGGAAAATGTTCCACTGTGTGTATACTACATGTTCTTTATCTAGCCACCTGCCGATGATACTGGGTTGTCTCCACATCTTCGCGAATCCGAATAATTCTGCAGTGATATCTCTTCGAGAGAGTGTTTTCGTTTCCTTTGACTAAATGCCCGGGAATGGCAGTGCTGGTCACACAGTATTTCTGTTTCTACTTTTCTCAGGAGACCCCATGCTGTTCCCACAGAGGCTGTGCCATTTTACAGCCCAGCACTGTAGAGAACAAAGAAAGAGTTAATATTAAGACACAGAAAGCTGCATGTAACAAGCAGTAGGAGTTAGTGTTAAGAAAAAAAAAAAGATTAAAAAGCCATAACCGCTAACAATGCTGGGCTTATATTCCAAGAAGATAAGAAGAGCAGGGTGAACAGAGCTGACCTGGCAGATAGCCAACTGGACAGTTACCTCAGCCT
>PVKM010036899.1:0-14651 GCA_004027735.1 Carollia perspicillata | reverse complement strand
CCCTCAGACATTGCTTCTGTCCCCCTGACCCTAGTGACCCCCATGCCCGTCAAGGATTTCAGTGACCCCGGGGCACACCAGCCATCTCTTTCCTCCCCTCTATCTCTCCCCCACCGTCCAGTTCCTGGTCTCATAACCCTGGGCTCCAGCCTTGTGTTCCCAACCACCCCTGGCCCCTACCCTGACCTGCACCCTTCTGGGACCCCAGGCACCTCCTTCCAACCTGCCCCCAGGGGACTCATGCTCCTCTCTCTCAGCCCCTCCACTCTGTAGGCAGCTGACCTCTGACCTCTGACCCAGGCAGTGGAGGCAGCAGGGACAGGCATGCCCCTAGATGCCCCCTAGATGCCCGTCGCCCCCCACAATTTAACTTGCTCTCCTTCTCCCCTCTGCCTGCCCCGCTGGACTGTAGGGAAAACATGTGAGTCCCACCCTTGGCCGAGCTGTGTGTGCGGAGCTGCTGCCACCGTGCTGCCCACCAGGAATTTAAGATTAGCTGCCGCGAGGGGAGGGAAAGAGGAGTGAGGCAAGGTGGCCAGAACCGGGAGGAGGCCATGGGGCGTGGGGAGAGCTCCTGGCTGCACAGGGGGGCAGGTAGGGTTGAGCCATGACCAGGACAGTGGGAAGCAGGCCTTTCTCAGGTTCTGTCTGCCTGGTGTCCTTGGGGACTTTGTCTCCAAGGCATGTGGGGTGGGGGGAAGGGCTTATCTCTAGCATTTTGTTCTGGCAGCTGACTCAGGGTTCTGGAGTCTGGGGTGAAGGAAAACTGGCCCAGTCCTTAAGACTCCCCACTTGGGGTTGGCTCTGAGCAGCCCTGGAAGGTGGCAGGCCATCAATCCAACTTACAGACGAGGAAAATGAGGCTCTCGGGAGGAAAGGGACATTCCCAAGGGTCTCTTTCTGGTTATTTCCTGAGGGAGGGCTCTGCTAGGCTGCTCTGTGCCCCGCAATACCTGTCCAGGAGGGGTCTCTTGACTTGTGCCTAGTTGGGGAAGGCCCTGAGGGGGATCTATGTTGAGTGGTGCTATGATCGGTCTTCCTTGGGGGGTGGTCCCTGGGCTAGACCTGTCCCCCAAGACCCCAGTCCTCACCCCTTCAAGTCCCCCTATCCCATGGTCTCTACCTCAGCCTGACATGGGGCTCACAGGGCTGAGGGCCCAGCCCTTTTTGTCTTTGAAGCTTACCACGAGGTCCCCTTGCATTCCTAATATGTACCAATGCCAGTTCCCACAGCCCATCCCCAGCCCCATCAGGGTGGGCTCAGAATCAGGGTCCGGGGAGCAAGAGAGGAATGTCCCTCCTCAGGCATCCCTGAGGTCCAGGCTGGGTCATTTCAGGAGTCACAGGGTGGGGGTGGGGAATGAGGCAGGGTGGGGAGCAGCCAATCCTAAATTCTGAGCCTGTATTGCTGCTTGAAGCCCCCTTGCCTGCCTCGCTCTGCCCTGTGGCTCTGTCCCACCCCCACCCCTTCTCCTGCATGCCCCCACTCCCTGGCCCTAGGTGGTCCTGCGTGGTCCTGCAGCACTCACCCATGGCTGGAGGGGCCCCTTCCCTCCTGCCTCCTGAGTTGAGGGGCACTGGTCTCTCAAGAGCTGGAGGCCAAGATGGCTTGGGGCTCAGTTACCTCAGTGAACCATGGGGGTCAGTTTCTGGTCCTCTGCACCCAGCAAGAAGCCTGGAAGCCCCGCAGTGGGACAGAGACTCCCAGGCACCAGACCTGCTGAGGAGGCCTCCGTCCCTCCTGCCCCCACGGGGGCTTCCCTTCCATCTCCTCCCCATCTTGGACCCCTGGCCCCAGCCCCATCGGCCTGGAACAGCCTTCCCCCAGCCCCAGCCCCACCGCAGCCAGGAGTCCACCTCCTTCATGCCACCTCGGTTGACCTCCCACCTTGAACCTCTTCAGGGGAGGTCTTCACCTACTGGTGTGGGGTTCAGATGGCCTGAGGCCCACTAAGGAGGGGGTCAGTTGGAAAGGGGTCCTCCCAAGCTGAAAGGGGCTCTGCAGGCTGGGCTGGGCTAGAGCAGAACCTCGGGCTGCTGCCAGACACTGAGAACCAGCCCCTCGATCCCCCAGGCTGGGCTGACCATGGGCAGAACCTGTTCGTAGCCTGTGTGGTCAGGGTCCCAGTCCAGGCTGTGATGGGAACAAAATAGTGTCCTTTGCAAGGCCTTTGGGCCTATCCCCCCCACCCCACCAATTAACTCCAAACCTCTCCGCATGCTGAGAGAGCTGCCGCCTGCCTCCTTACCCCCAGGTCAACTCCAGGCCTGGGATTGGGGCGATTGGTGCTGCCATTTACATATTGATGTCCCTTCTTCTCCCAAGTCCTGGAGCATGACCCTTCAGCCTCCTGTCTCCCCTAGCAGCCCTCCTCCCTCCTCAGGGCCTCACTGGCTGGGGAAGTTCTTCCTGGTGTCTGACCTGAATCCTCACCTCCACTCCCTGCCACTTCTGGTGCCCGTGGCCACCCATGTCAGCATCTGTCTGTATGTCTGCCTTTGGGAAGGGTATCATGTGGACATGCATGGACAGATGTGGCGTCCCCTCCCCTGGACCCCTCTCTGTCCTATGACCAGGGCCAGCAGGGCAGACATCCCGAGCAGCAGCTTGGGGGTCGGGCAAAGGAAGGAAGGTGAATGGGAGGTGGGGAAGGATGATGTGGGTGCCCTCTGCCCTGTGAGGTCTGCCCCGGGAGTTAGCCGCTGCCCTGAAATTGCACCTTTATCACTGTGAGCCCTCAGAGTGACCAGCTCCCTGCGGTCAAGGCGCTGCCCTGGGGGTGTGATGATGGAGGAAGGACCCTGTGGACTGACCAGCCCTCCCGGCTCTCCCCAGGTACCACGATAAACAGGAAGTGACCAGCAACTTCCTGGGGGCCATGTGGCTTATCTCCATCACCTTCCTCTCCATCGGCTACGGAGACATGGTACCACACACCTACTGCGGGAAAGGCGTGTGCCTGCTCACCGGCATCATGGTAAGGGCCAGGGCCCTTGCACACCCCCCCCGCCAACAGGGAGTTCACCCCATCACCAGCTATGCTGTCAGAGGCGAGCATTTGTCCTTGCAAAACCATGACGCCATCCCCAGCACCATTTCCTTTCCTCCCGCAGAAGGAAGAACCATTTTGCAGGGGCTCAGCCCAGCCCCCTTCACCATATGTAGACAGTCCCCAGTTGTCACCATCTGCTGAAGCCAAAGCCCAGTAGCTCTGTTCCTCTCTGCCTCATTCCCTCCCGTTTGGACATAGCTAGGGGTCCACTTCCTCCTGCCTCCCCTGCCAGGGCCGCCTTTCTCCCCGCTAAGCTGACGTGGCCCCTCGCCTATGATATGGTGTCATGCACGATTGCCTATGTGATTTTGTGACCGTGGAAGGAAAGTAAAGATCAGCCACAATCCATCACCCCTCCCCCGGCAATTGAACTTCACAAACAAACGAATGAGAACACTCGGATAAGATGAGGGCTTTCAATCCAGAAAACCCTGAGTGAAGTTGGAAAGCCATGTTCCCTTCGCTGGGATGTGGTTCCTTCCAGAAAGTCAGTTTCCAGTCCAGCCCGCAGCTTGCTCCCAGCCCTCGCCCGAGCACATGCACACACGGTCACGCGTGGGTCTCTTTGAGCTGCTCTGTTCGCTCTCTCCTCTTCCATCTGTGCCCAAGTGTGTCCCCTCCCGGTCATTGCCCCAGGGACCCATCCTCTTCCACTGTCTCACCACTGTGTTCCCCTATTCTTGAACTTCAAGGCAGCCCCTGGGTCCTCCTCTGAGCCCAGCATATTTTGCTCAACGTGGCGTCAGTGCTGTTCAGACTTGTCACCGGTGCTTTTTCCTTGCTGGAGTAGTCCCTGTGCGGTTTCTAGCATGTTACTTTGCCCCCAGTCGACAGGGCCTTTCCTAAGAACAGGCTCGCGGGCCCTTCCAAGATCCTTGTCCTGATCAGGAACCTTCAGCAGGGTTTGCTCGGAGGGTGACTTTGTGCCCACCCCACCAGCCTGGGCATATTGGCTTCCAGAGCCAACCAGGACACTTTGACAGTGTCCCCGGCCCTTGTCCACTCCCCCCATAAATGTTTTCTCCATCCCTAAGGAAAACGGAACTACTGCCCAGCTGCACCCCCCACCCTGACCCCCAGAGCCCACGCCAGGGTTCGTCCCTCCTTCCGTCCTGTACTCAGCAGCCGTGGGAGGAAGCAGCTTGCCCGTGAAGCACCAGGGACTGCCTCCAGCCCAGGCAGGACGCCAACTTCTGGCTCCATCACCACCCCTGCCACCTACTTCTTGGTCACTCCCGAGGCCGATGACATTTCCTCTGTGTCCTAGGCTCCCCGCACCGTACTTCTTGGTCACAGAATCTTGCTTCTTCCTCCCTTTTTCCCTCTTGTGTCGTTTTCTGCTGCCCTGCCTTACCTGTCTACCCTTCGTCCTCCTTGGGGCCTCAGTCCTGCTTCTGTCCCTCCAAGTAACCCCCCTAAGTGGACAAGGGAGCCCTCTCTGACCTCCTTTTCTAGCCTGGGTTTGCCTGCCATTCGGGGCATCCTGGGGAGGGTGGGTGCACTGACCAGGGAGCCCACATGAGCAGGCATCCTTCCCCCCACTTCCCAGCCTCCTGGGACTTGTGCTTTGCCTCTTCCCTTCCGCACATGCCCCACTAGGGCTTCTGGCCAGTCCTTCCCTCACGCTTCCCGTCAGCTGATCCCTGTTCCTGCTCCACGACCTGTCAGCCCCGTCTCTGTCCCTCACACCCAGATCCCGAGGCCCTGACAGATTCTAAATCCTCCCACCTCCATGACACTGGCCCTGAATGTGCCTGCAGACCCTGCTGTTCCTTGTCCCTTTCTTATCTCAGAGCCTCAGTTTCCCCCCTCTACCCAATAGAGATAAGGAGTGGTCCTACCTCCCAGGGTTGTTGGGGTAAACTAACCTGTGGGACATGCTCCCCAGACACTTGACGGGTAAAGCGAGTGGGGCTGGGCGTCAGTGAACTCTGTGCCACAGAAAGCGGAACGCTGATGTGCCTGCCACCCTCCTCGTGCAGGGGGCTGGCTGTACGGCGCTCGTGGTGGCTGTGGTGGCCCGGAAACTGGAGCTCACCAAGGCAGAGAAACACGTGCACAACTTCATGATGGACACACAGCTCACCAAGCGGGTAAGGATGCCAGCCCCCGTCACGGCCACCTCCCCTCCTGATGGACAAGGGCAGACCCGCCCCCTCTTACTTCTGCACATTCCAGGCACACCTGTGTGCCCACAACTCACCACAATGCCCTGTGCATGCCAAGACTGCACCAGGCTCTGCCACTTATGAGAGCATCCCTGAGCTGTGCACAGAGATGTGGAGGTGGCCACGGGTGTCCACAGCCCAGGCACGGCCCAGCTGTGGGCCATGTGGTGAGAGGCAGGAATTCTGGGGCCAGGCAGCCAAGGGCAGCCTACAAGCTGGCCTGGGCAGTTGACCTCTCGGTGCCTCGGTATCCCCATGTGTAAAATGGAGAACTGTTCTTTCTCTGGCCCCAGGTTAAAAACGCCGCTGCTAACGTTCTCAGGGAGACGTGGCTCATCTACAAACACACCAGGCTGGTGAAGAAGCCAGACCACGCCCGGGTTCGGAAACACCAGCGTAAGTTCCTCCAAGCCATCCATCAGTAAGTCCAGCACCCTTCCCGCTCACGTTTCTGTATCCGCCTGGCCTGCGGCGGAGGCAGCGTGATCCCTCAGCCCTCTGGGGAGGAGGCCCAGGGTCACAGGGTCAGGCCAAACAGCTCAGCACGGCCTGGTCATGGCCCCTCCCGTGCTGGGTGGCCAGTGGACTGGAGCCTGCGGCTTCTGTTGGCTGGGACAGTGGGATGGTCAGAGGGAGACATGTGACGGCCCCGGCAATTGTCCAGGGAAATCACCTTTGTACGCCATGCGGCCCACCCAACATAAATGGTAGGAAGCGTATTTTATTCTCTGGAATAGCCAAATTATTTTATCCCTTAGACACTGCGGCAATTTCCCCTTTTTGCTTTGGCTGCCAGAAAGCTCAGAATTAAATGTGTGGCCTGATCTAGAAGCTCATGTGGGACAATTAGAAATTACTTAATTTCCTCTTTTGTCCCTTTGTCCCGAGAATTACTTAATTAAGGAGTTCTCATCCTTGGCCATTCACTGGAGTTACCCAAGGGGCTTTTTAAAATCCTGTAGGCTGCACCCAACACCAGTGGCGGTACAGCCTGGGGTGCAGTCTGGGCTTAAGTTTAAGTTCCTCAGGGGAGTCCAGTGTGCAACCAGAATAGGCAACTTTTTCTTAACGGGCCAGATAGTAAATGTTTCAGGCTTTGTGGACCAGATGGCCTCTGACCCTACTCTGCTCCGCTGTTGTGACAGGAAGGCCGTGGAGCTGCATGGGCGTGTCTATGCTCCGATAAAAACTCTATTGTCCGAAAAAACAAAACAAAACAAAAAAAACCTCTATTGTCCGAATCAGGCCTCTGGCCAGACCTGCTTCACAAGCTTTGATGTGCCAATCATTGTCCACTAAAAATATCATGTGAACTTCATATGCAACTTGAAACTTACTAGTAGTCGCATTTTCTAAAAAGCAAAAAGGTTAAATAAATTTAATATACTCATTTAGTATATCCAAATTATTCCCATTTTAACATGTGATTAAGATACGAGATCGTTAATGAGATACTTTAGAAAGTTTTTTGTACTAAATCTCCAAAGTCCATCGTCTATTTTACACTGACAGCTTGTTTTTATTCGGGCCAGCCACATTTCCAGGGTCCCATAGCCACATATGGGATGGATGGAGCAGTACCCCATCTACAATTTAAAGAGCTCCAAATCCTGTGGGGCTGAGGCACTCAAATTATAGTTGAGGCACATGGTACCTGATTTAAAATAGTAAAATCATGTTTTAGGTACTTTTCAGAATCAGCCTCCCTGAAGAGAGATCCCACCTCTCATACCGTGGGAAACCCCCCTCACAAGTGGTCTCCCCGTCCCAAGAGCTCCCGGGCCAGACTCAGGCAGGGGCTGACGAGCTGGGGAGCGAGAGGGACAGCGTTGGGGTCTGGCTGGGCCAGTGCGGCCGGAAGGCAGCCGAGTCGGCCGAGGGGCACGCAGCACAGAGACACCGGTGTGAGTGGTAGGGCGCAGAGGCTGCACAGAGGGGCAGCCCAGCTCCTGGGGCGGCAGGAGTCAGAAGAGAATGACCATTTCCCAGGAGAGAGGCCAGGCCATGGGAGAAGCAGCTCAGCCAGCTGGACTTTCATTTTTCAATTCTGTTTAATCATTTTTGTCTCTTTGTACAAAGCAGCTTTATTGAGGTGTAATCGACATACAATCAACCGCACCTGTTACAGTGTACAGTTCGATGCCCATTAACACATGTGCACACCCATGACAATCACCACAGTGAGGATAAGGAACAGAGCCATTACCCCAAGAGTGTCCTTATGCTGCTTACCAGCCTTGTCTTTCAGCTAGAGAGTTTGGTCTGCTTGTGTCTCCTGTGTTTGCCGTTATAATTGGGTTGGTTTCTAGTGGTGGCAGCCCCTGCTTCCCAGGACTTCCAGAGGGCTAAGTGAGACGAGTGCAGAAGAGCCAGCAGGGTCCCTGGCCCGGACAGTCCCTTGGTAACGCATGGTGTCTACCCGCCCCAACCCCCGCTCTCTGCCCCTGCTTCCACCATCACCTAAAAACCAAGGGGAGAACTAGTACCCCACTCCCTCAACCTCACTGTGCTCAGGGGTTAGTCCTACCTCCTCGCAAGACCCAGAGGCCCTTGAGGCAGGGAGCGCCCCTCATCGGCTCTTCCACAGTTGTTAAATGACCACTGGGTGTCCACCTGGCCTCTTCCGCCTAATAGTGGGGCCTGGGCGAGTGACCACGCTGCTCCCAACATCTTCTCTGTAAAGTGGCGATGATGGTGACATGCCTCTTCTCCAGCAACGGGGTATGGGTCGAACACATGTGGGGTGACCAGATGATTCGCTCGTGCCTGACTGCCACATAGTATTTTCCGAATATAGGAGCTGGCATTGTTGTTGCCGACACCCGCCATACGGTCATTTTGTCATTCCACGAGCATTTCCTGCACTAGCCGGTGTGTGAGACACAGGAACACAGACACGGCCCTGCCCTGCACCTTTCCCCATGAGATGGTCCAGAGAGTTTTTTGAGGAAAGTAGGCGTGTGAGATTTGAGAAGAGCCAGGTCTGGGGAGAAGGCACCTGCTCTGTGAGTTATCTGTGTCCGTCTGTTCAGGCAGGACTGTTTCATTCCCCCTCAGACCCTCCTACACCCTTCCCCGCAGGACAACAGCAGCCCTGTAAGGGCGGGTGATGAAATCCAGCGAGTCTGGACTAGGGCCTGAAGGGTGGATGGGATCTGAAGAGGACACTGAGTGGCAAGCAGGCATTCATTCCAAGGAGTGTCTGCAGGCTGAGTAAACGCAGGGAGTGGGGAATGAGCACAAAGCCAGGGGACCTGGGCTGCGAACCTGAGGCAGCCGTGGCACGTCCAGAGCTGGAGAGGCCCCCGAGGGGAGCGCTGTGTGCACAGCCAGTGGAAAGGAAGAAAAGGTCTCAGACAGGGCGGACTGGGCAGCACAGCCAGCATTTGGGGAGTATATGTGCTTCCCAGGCCTGCTGTGCCACCCAGTGCCACCCAGTGGGTGGTTTGGAACTGCAGTGTTTATGATCGCTGTCCCGGAGGCCAGAGGACCACCATCAGAGCTGGCAGGGCCATGCTCCCTTCTGATGTGCGCCAGGCCTCTCTGCTTGCTTCTGGCAGCCGCAGGCTCTCCTGGGCTTGTGGGCGCATCGCTCCACTTCTCTGTTTTCATGTGGCGTGCTTCCTGTGTCGTCATGCCCTCCCTCTGTGCACGTCTGTGTCCCATGTCACCCTCTTTGTAAAGACACCAGTCATAGCCAGTTCAGACTCACCCTAATGACTTATCTTAACCTGGTTAAATACGGTCACATTCTGAGGTCCCGGGATTAGGATTTACATACATCTTTTGGGGGAGACACCATCCAATCCATATAACAGATAGTTTATAGAGAAGCCAGGAATGGCTTCCCCAGGGAAGCCATGTCAGGGCTCCCCAGCAGACTTCTGGGGTTTGGGGGTGCCTGGACCCACACCTATTTCTCTAGATGGAGGGCTGGGTCTCAGGGGCCTTGGCAGCATCCAGCATGGGGAGCCCCAAGGGCATCGTGAGCATCCATCACATGTGGGCACACGTGGGTTGAGTTTGAACCAGTGAGGGAGACAGTCCTACCTGGAACCATCTCCCTAGACCAGTTTAGCTACAGATGGCATGGAGAGCAAGGGCGAGGACACACACGGGCTGGCCCCCACCCCCTTGGGCAGCTGTTGGAGGCCAAGGGCATGGAAGCTGAGTGTTAGGCACAAGTTCAAATACTGCGGGGGTGCTATCAGGCAGTGGCTTTGCTCCCCTAAGCCTCACTTTCCCCCTTAGGAAATATCATAGGTACAGTTTTCTGGACTGAATGTGCCCTCTGGGCCAGGCACCTGGCACAGGTTGGTGGACAATGGGGGCTGCAGAGCAAAGGCAGTGACATTCGTCCAGGCCAGGGCTGTGTGGGCACTACTCAAGGGAGGGAGCAGAGGACAGATGTGTCTCTGAGGGGCTGGTACTGCCCTCTCAGAGGCTGAGCTCCTCCCCAGAGCAGGGGCGACAGACCTGGCTGTCCCGGCCCCCAGCCGGTGCCTGGGGTTGGTGTGTGGGAGGTGGGCAGCATCGGGCATGAGCTGCCCTGCAATGCTGAGGTTAAAATTGCCTTGTGATTTCTCTCTGCTCCGCTGGGTCCTGCAGAGCTCAGAAGTAAGTCTCTTCCTGAGGGTCAGAGGTGCATGGGAGTCATGGGGCAGGGTGCACACCTGGGGCAGCTCCTGGGGGAGGCCGGGCTTATGTCCACCCTGCAGACCAGTGTAGGCTTCACATGAACCTGGGAGTCCAAGTTACCAGGACATCCTGAGTTGGGCATGTGGACGTGGCCAGACAGCGGGCACCGTGGGTGGTAGCTGAGCTGCCTACAGGCCCTGCTGCCCCCCCCAAATTCCGCCTCATCTCTCCCCTGCATGTCCCACATGGCAACCCCTGGGGGGTGGGGCAGATGCATGAAGGACCTCCCCCACTGCTGCCAATGCTGCCCCCACCCACCCACCCGCCTGTTCCCAGGCTCCGGAGTGTGAAGATCGAGCAGGGGAAGCTGAACGATCAGGCCAACACACTCGCAGACCTGGCCAAGGTGAGCAAGGCGGCGCCAGGCGGGGCGGCTCCTGCGGACAGTCTGGGCTGGGCGGGTCTCCGGGGAGAAAGGGGACATTCGGTAAGGGGCAAGGTGCAGCTTCTGCTGAGGGAAGGACAGCACTGGTGTTCATAGTAGGCAGGCAGGTGACACGGGCAAGGGGTACAGATTAGGCGGGATGAGCCAGCAGGGAACACCAGCCCTGTCTGCAAGGGTCCATCACAACCAGAGGGCGAGGCTGTGAGAGGCCCTCTGGAAATCTCCGCCTGTGTGGAAAGGCTGCTTTTTTTAAAAAAAATTTATTTTTAGAGAGGGGAATTGAGGAAGAAAAAGAGAGAGAAACATCAGTGTGTGGTTGCCTTTCACATAGCCCCCACTGGGGACCTGGCCTGCAACCCAGGCATGTGCCCTGACTGGGAATCGAACCTGTGACCCTTTGGTTCGCAGCCCGAGCTCAATCCACTGAGCCACACCAGCCAGGGCTGGAAAGGCTTCTTTTTACATGGGCAGTGGTTACAGTTTAAAAATTAGTATCTAAGAAAACAATTTTAAAAAGAATATATAATTAGTGGGCAAAATTGATGATGTAGTATTTTTGCTATGGATATAAATTCAAATTACAGCATCAACAAGGAAGCTAATTTGTATAGCAATTAAACACCTTTCAGGAAATTGGAGTTGATGGCATGAGCTTGGTAAGATCAGTGTGTGTTATAAATGGATCCGTTTGTTGGTTCTAATAGCAAGTCCTACCCTCTTTCCCAGTTTTTATTCAGCCATTAAAAGATGTGTGAACTGACCCAACTTTATTTTATTTAAAAAAATTCTATTGACTGATTTGAGAAAGAGAGAGAAACATCCATTTGTTGTTCCACTCATTTACGAATTCAGTGGTGGGTTCCTGTGTGTGCCCCGAGCAGGGATGGAACCCGCAGCCTCGCTGTATCAGGCCAGACACTGTCACCACCGGAGCCGCCCAGCCAGGGCTCCGCCGACCTACCTTTGGTTAGGTGGGCTCTTAGAGTGTTTTCACGCTACTCTGAACTTGCTCCTGACCACTGAAGTGTGTTTCATAAATAGTTTGTGTGTGAGCTTTGCTTCTTGGTCTCACCCCCTAATCAATTATCAGTATGAGGCCAATTTAATAACTTTAGAAGATATTAAGTCCTATACTACTTCACTTCTCATATCCACCTGATTTTGGACTCACTCTCTTCCTCATTGCAAGAGATTGCAAAATAATTTAATATTAACCTCTATAAACTGAATTTGAAAGGGAACGTTATAGAGAAAAAAAAGTTCTAGAATCCTGAAGAAATAATTCAATTGGTAGTAGAAACTAGAACATAACCCTAAGAACATATTAAAATTGTTGGCCAAATAATTTTTTACTTTTTAAAGAAGATTACTCTTTTTTTTAAAGATTTTATTTGTTTATCTTTAGAGAGGAAGGGAAGGAGAGAGGGAGAGAAACATCCCTGCTGGGAACTGGCCCGCAACCCAGGCATGTGCACTGACTGGGGATTGAACCGCGGTTGTTTGGTTTACAGGCCTGCGCTCAATCCACTGAGCCACACCAACCAGGGCTGTTGGCCAACTAATTTGATGTCATATGAGAGATAGCTATAAATATAAAATACCTTGGAAAAAGGTGCTAGGAATCATAATTTGAATTATCCATATTATACTTATTTAGCATAAATTATTGAAATTTGAATTAGTTTTAAAGAGTTTATTTATTTATTTTTAGAGAACAGGGAAGGAAGGGAGAAAGAAAGGGAGAGAAACATCAGTGTGTGGTTGCTTCTCCCACACCTGCTACCGGGGCCCTGGCCTGCAACCCAGGCATGTGCCCTGACTGGGAATCTAAGCCACGACCCTTTGGTTCACAGGCTGGCGCTCAATCCACTGAGCCACACCAGCCAGGGCTGAAATTTGAATTTTTAAGTTATTTAAACCTTGTAACCACAGTGGTACACCCCTGTTAAAATATATTTTACAAAAGTTTTCTTGAATCAGCCTTTAATGAGATTGGATTATATGCATATTTACATGGGTTCGTGATTGTCTTTTAATTAAACAAAGTTAAGATGCTCCCCAGTCTTAAATTTTTATGCTCTCCTTTCCAAGGTTGTCGATTAAATTTGTATCTATCTCTCTGACAAAAATAAAACGTCTATCCTAAGTTTAAAACAATGTTTTTAAAACCTCAGAGAGGGCCAAAACGAACCATCCCAGGCCTGATTGCCTCCAGATATGACCCTCCGGCCCTGAGGACTGTGGTTGCCGGAGGCAGGCTGGGGTGAAGGTCAGTGGACCTGGAAGGAAGGGGCTCAGAGGTGTTGGTCCCTCCCGCCCTGGAGTGCGGTCAGCCTACAGTAACAGAAGGAAGGATGGGGGACACAGAGGGAGGCAAAGGCATGGGGAGGCTGGGAAAGTCTGCACTTACTGTAATAGGTGCCTCATTCTACCTGTCTACCCTGGAGCGAGGGGTTGGAGGATGTTCCTGCCCCGCGCCCGCGCCCTTAGCTGGAACTGCCCCTTCAGTCCTCCCTTCCGAAGCCTGGGAAGGGTAGGGTGTCTGGTCTCGGGGAGCTGGAGTTAAAGACACCAAGCAATGTTCGAGGGCCACCTGATGGCCAGTGTGTGCTCTGCACGCGGTTGTTCCTGTGTGGCCAGCCTCCCCTTCCAGCTCCAACAAGGGCCATCTGGACAGTGGCAGACCCAGCCCTTGCTGGCTGCGTTGTGGGGAGCAGTGGAGGTGCTGGGGACACTGTTGCCTACCATAATAATAACTGTGGCTGTCATGTTCCCAGGTCTGTGACTGGGTCAGATCCTCTGGAAAGTCACCTCTCCCTCTAGATCCCTGTCCTAGACAGTGCCATGTGGCCAGTTCAACCCCTCCGGGCAGCTATGGTCCTAGCCACCCCTCCTCAGGACATCCTTCGGCCTTTCCCAGGTCTTCTGGTCCAAGCCTGGCATTTAAAGACTTGTCTGTCCCCTCACCTACTCTCCCACCATTCCCTGGGGGCCAGCAGGAGACCTGCAGGGCTGGGGGTGTCGTCACAGTCGCAACTGTCTCTCTGTGTGCCTGTCCCTTCACTCAAGCCTCTTCTCTCTCCCACCTCTCTGTCTCCGGCAGACCCAGAATGCCATGTACGACCTCATGTCTGAACTGCACGCCCAGCACGAGGACCTTGAGGCCCGCCTGGCTGCCCTGGAAAGCCGTCTGGATGCGCTGGGTACCTCCCTGCAGGCCTTGCCTAGCCTCATCACACAAGCCATATGCCTGCCCCCACCGCCCCTGCCTCCCCAGTCTGGCCCACCAGACCAGGCAGTCCGGAGCTCACCGTGCCGGTGGCCACCCGTGGCCTCTTCAGACTGTGGATGACAGCCCCGCCCGCCACCAGACCCCACAATCTTGGCCATCGTGTGGCCGCCACCTCCTCAGCATCCAGGAAGCCGTGTCCAGTTGCACCTCTTGGAGTACAAGGAGCCAGAGCTGAGTTGGACTGAGTGGCCCGGAGCCTGTCCCACCCAGACTGTCTGGGCAGGGGCTGCTGCTGCCTGCTTCCTCCCTAACTGGAGCTTAGGGAGCCTGGAGCTTCCTCTGGTCGCCCAGCCCCCTGACTCTCCCCAGGCCCCCCGTGGGCTCAGAACAGCAGGGAGAGGGGTCCTGGCCAGTTCTGAATAAAGCAGGACCCATCCAATTGCTGCCTGTTGTATGTGGCTGGGGGACACTTGTAATCACAACATGGGACATGGACACCTGGCCTGGGGTCCCAGAATAGACATGGGAGTGGAAGCCAGCCTGTCTCCATCACCTTCCTAACCTGGTAGTCTCCCAAGCCTGAGCTTGGTCAGGACACCTCTCTAAGGACATCTGCACCAATCCCACCTGGCACTGAAGAGTGACCGCAGAGGACGTGGCCCAGCCCCCATGAGAGGCACTGGATAATCAAACACCGTTTTGACCAGCTGGCTTTGCTGGAGCACCCACTGTGGGCCCAGTGCCAGCGAGACATGGTCCAGCAAGGGAGTTGACATGGGCAAGGAGGGCTATTCAGCCGTCACCGGACATGTATGGAGCACCTGCTATACATAGGGAATGTGATATGATATAAACTATCACTCTTGACTCTTCACCAGAACCTGACCAGGGTAGAATGGGGAACTGAGGCTCAGAGAAGTGAAGCCACCTGCTTGGGGCTACAGAGTGAGGTGGAGGGGGGGTGTTGAGCCAGGACTCAAACGTGGGGACCTACAGGCTGCCACGAAGAGCCAGAACTTGGTGGGGGCACTTCATGGGGGCTGGTATGGGTTGGGGAAGGTGTGGCACACTCCTGGGGGTGAAGTGGCTCGTTTGGTGTGGGCTGGAAGGGAAGG
>PVKM010036897.1:0-14594 GCA_004027735.1 Carollia perspicillata | reverse complement strand
CTTGCCCATTTGGTAATAATGAGAATCCAGCAAGTGAAGTTCCAGGACCCCAAGTCCCTTCCAAGGGCGCACACACAGTGACCAGGTCCCAGCCTACTGCGTTAGGTTTCCGGCGACTTAGAGAGACCCAGGGAACAGGTGCTGGGCAGCCTTCTGCTAGGCAAAGGCCTCCTCTGTTGGTGCTACCAGAAAGAACCACACAGAACGGAGGCTCCAGGGCAAGGCCCCGACGTCAGCATACATTGTCAAGGTCCAGGTAAGCTCCATATGTAGCGTATTTGTCCACAGGACCAGCTTTGGGAAAGAAGGACTCGAGGCCCATTTCGGCTCTGTGACTTACGCAGTCGTCGTTGGCCTAGGCAAGTGAGTTAGCATCCCTCAGTCTCCAAAGCATGAACATGAACTGGGCTTCAGGTTTGGCTGTGAGTATTCATGTGATGATAAGTTTTGTGAAGGTGAGCTGTCATGTACGTAAATGTGCTTTGCAGAGTGGCTGGCAAGTCTAACATGTACCTGCCATTGATAATCACAATAATACTAATGAATGAGATACTCATTTATTTTTCTATTATTATAAAGGCTCTGGACCCCCGCAGGCAGACGAGGTCCGTATGTCCCCCCCTCTCTAGGAATCTCATTTTCCCACTACATTTTGAATTGATTTTCTGATCTATCACGAATTAAATCCTTACTTCCGGTTGTTTCACTTACTTTAGCCCCTCCTACTTCAGCCTTACGATGAAAGGCAGGCAGGCCCCGGGGATGCGCGCGGTCACGCAGTTCAGTGACGCCCCTGAAACCTCACCAGGGCAGCGGTGCACAGAGAACAGTGCCTGGACCACAATGAAAGCACGGCCGCATGATGGGCTAGAATGGGGTTAAGCAGTGAGGGGCGGGCCTAAGATATATGTATTTGCATTTTTTAAAATTAAATGTATTGGGGTAACAAACTCTCAAAACAAACCGGACGAACTCAATGATGTATTTAAAGAGCCAAGGAAAAGCCAGTCTCCAAAGCCGCAGCCTGGCTAAGAACCGATGAGAAAAAACAGAACTCCAATCAGCCGGGTACAAGCCGGGTGGGTGGGGGGTGGGTGGGGAGAGTGTGGAGGTGGGGAGGGGATGGAGGTGGGTGAGGCGGGGAAGGCAAGGAGCTTAGGCCAGGAGGAGCAGAGCCCTCCGTGAGGCCTCTCAACAAACACTGGCCAGGGGCTGGAAGGCCTGCAGCAGAAACACACCTCTGGAAACCACCTGCCACGACAATACTGCCTTTATCTGTGGCCTCAGCTTCAGAGATGGAACAATGTGAAAGACAGAGAACTACTGTCTTCGTAGTGGGAAGTAGGAAAAGAATCTCAAAAATTTGCCTTTTCTGTAATCAGAAGAGGAACTAACTAGCTTAATGCAAAATACATTTTTCCAAGTGTTAAATTTAAGGGAATAAAAAACTTCTCACATGAAATACCAATAAAACTTTCACTGTGTATATTAATATATTTTTTCATGATCATTTAACTCATACAGTCTTACAGGTTTTCTGAGAGGTAGAATCAAAGCTCCGCAAAGGAAGAATTTAAGCAAAGAAACTGACACTGTTTCTTAAGTCACCACAGGGGGATCAATTAGTCAAACGTAAGAAGCCCAGAGTCTCACAAAAAGCCTGGGTCATTGACTCCAAGGGACAGAACCTTCCAGCTCTCACTACTCCCCAGAGTGACCCACCACATCGGCACGTTATGTCCACAATGAACAGGGTGCCCAGAGAGGCCCAGGTGTATATCTGGTCCACTCTGATGAGGAACTTGAGGAGAGGCAGAAGCAGCTCAGAAAGGTAAGAGGGCGATGCTTCAGTTCGGATGTGTGACTTGCGGAAGGAAAGATGCTGTTTTGGACAGTGGAGAGCACTGTGATCGCCAACAGAACTGGGCGCCTCCTGGAGGTGTGACCTTGCATGTATTACTGCTCTGATTTTGGTTTCTTCATTTGTAAGATAGGAAAATTAATACTGACTTTGCTGAAGTTTTGTGAAGGTGAGCTGTCATGTACGTAAATGTGCTTTGCAGAGTGGCTGGCAAATCTAACATATACCTGCCATTGATAATCACAATAATACTAATGAATGAGATACTCATTTACTTTTCTATTATTATAAAGGCTTAATTGGAGAAAGTTTTTAATAAAAAGCAGTATCAGGCAAAGGTCACTAAACTGACTTCCTGTTTAAGTCTGCCCGTATCAGCATTCAAGTAAGATTCATTTTCTCAATCTTTGAAGCCCCGAATTGCTTTATCAAATTTTATTTTCCCTAGCTTAACAAAAAAGGAGGCGAAATTGGTCTTGAATGCCTGTGTAAGTGACCTTGAAAACTGTGTGTTTTTTAAAAACAACTTAGTTATTCATCCATAACAAAATTTGACGGGGTGAGGGCAGGTAAGGGCGCTGGCTTGGGAGGGAGGCTAATGTGTGATTTTCGATGACAGTGTGTACATACTCTAAGTCTCGACACACCGAGAATCCCTCCCCCATGGTTTCAAAAGGCCTCACAAGCTACCAAGGATTCCTTGGCTGAGGAAGAAATACATCTGAAAAGTTAACTCACACTAAAAAAAATATTATAATCCTAAAAGGTATTATTACTTTTTTCCTTGTAGCAGTATTTGCATTTTAAGGGGGGTTTCTCTTAAAATGATAAATCAAAGAAAAATCTCTTAAAGTCTAAAAGATGCAAACACAATTGCTATAAAGATGTTGATACAAGGACTTCCTGTGCTGGTAAGTAGATCACTAGGCATCTGTGACAACAGGGGGATAGAAAGCTTCCTTAATACCCCTCACATCAAACTCACAGGTGACTTTTTACTCCAGCCCAAGGTCAGTCTGGTTTCAAGCAAGCAATCTGCTTACACAACTCCAGGGTAATTGCTGTGTGTGTGTATGTGCTCCTGAGTGTAGACTTCGGGTTGACAAATTAATTGCCCTATTAGAATCTCCATAACACTTAGGGTCCATCCGCTACACAGGAACTCACACCAGGCTCACTTCTGACCAGTGTGAAATGTTCACACGAGCCAGGAGCCGCCCTCCTAGCGCATTCACAGGAGAAACGTAGCTAAGTTTACCTTTCTTTGGTCTGGATTTCACTGGCAAGGACTCCTTTTTTTCCATTGCTGCTTCTCTTTCTTTCCACCGGCGGATCTGTTCCTCCCTCATCTTGAAGAACAGGATCTGTTTCTGTTCTTCGCTGAGCTCTGCCAGCAGATCGGGATCTATGTACATCTCCGACAGTATCTGTTTCAGCATCTTCGCAGGTCTGGAGTCTTTTACACCTGTCGCAGAAGTTCTTGAAAATGGCTTCCTGGTGTGCCCTCCACCGGGGCTGGCACTCGGAAGGCCCTTCCTTCCTAGGGACTCACAGCAGTCCCGAGTGGCGGGGATAATTCAGCAAACCGGCTCTTGGTTCCTGGCACCGAACATCCTGCCCGAAACACCATTCGTGAACCTGCCAGGAGCAACAGCCAAAAAGCAGGCACTGTTAAAATGTGTGGACGCTGGGCAAGGATAGGCTTACAAATAAAGCTGGGTGGAAATGCAGTGTTGTTTTTCATTTATGAGGAAAAGAAAAGAAAAGCCGAGGCACGCTTCGTTGAGTTTGTGTAACCTCTACCCGTAATTTCCAAAGATACTTTATCAAACACAAACAAAGCAAACCCTAACTTTTTTACAGGTCAACCTCAGGGAAACAGAAAATTTAACAGAGGTTTGGCCTTGTTCCAACCAAGCAAACACATTACTACCTCAGAGCCTAACAAACCAACTGTGTGGCTCAGAAGAGAGTTTAAAAAAAAAAAAGATAGGAGGAAATTAAAAGTTCTTTCTAAACAACTTATTTTTAAAAAAATACTGTTTTTGAGACCTCACAGAATTGCCTACCTCAAACCAAACTAAAACAGAACCATGCTCAAGGAAGGAAAAAGAAGAAATAAAAATTAGACCACAATGCTACTTTCCCATTTTCCCCTTAAAAGTAGCCGTGAATAAACACACATGTTCTCTCGTCTTCACAGAAGGACAATGCAATTTCAGACAACCTACCAAAACCACGAAAATGGTGTGAGTGCAGGAGAGAACCCTCACGTACATTCTGGAAGGTCACCAGGTTTTAGGTGTACCTCCTCCAGATAACCTAATTTAATAAAATCTAAATTTACAGATCAGATAAACTGGGGGAACGGAGAGGTGACTAGGTTTATTACAAAGGATCCTTGCTTTTTTAAAACAAGCTTATTAGAGGCTCCTTTAAAAAGACTGTGGAAGTCAGTGAGCGGAGGCATGGAAGGGCCAGCGGGAGGACGTTTACTGGAATGTCAAGGAGTCGCCCACTTTGATTTCTCAGCAAGTGTGGCATGGACTAGTGTGCTCACAAGCTGTCTCACAGGGGTTCTACTGGAAGGGGGCTGACGGTTCCCCTGATGTTTCGTGCCACTTTACACATTTCCGTTTGGTTGATTTAAAAAAACAAAAAACCAAAACAAACGCCCTGGCTGGTGTGGCTCAGTGGATTGAGTGCCAGCCTGAGAACCAAAGGGTCACCAGCTTGATTCCCAGGCAGGGCACACGCCTGGGTTGTGGGCCAGGTCCCCAGCTGAGGCTGTGCGAGAAGCAACCGAGATGTATCTCTCACACATCAATGTTTCTCTCCCTTTATCGCTCCTTCCCCCATCTCTAAGAATCAATAAATAAAATTTAAAAAGAAAAGCCAATCACACTTTCTTAACAAGAAGGAAATTTTATGTACATTTCCATTCTGGAAAAACAAGACTTTCATTTCTTTCAATATGATAGGCTCACCCAAATTCTAAGAAACTGACTAATAGCTTGGTGCTTATAATGCCTCAATAATCTCACTGTGTAGCCATGCCCTTTCACATGTCATTTCTGCAAACTAAGTTCAAACCCTCGTAGACTTCACTCCAGCCCCTGAGCCTCCCGGTTCCTCCCCGAGTTGCCATCCACACAGCCAGACCGTGAGGCTCCTCCCGCCCCCAGGAGTGTCCCCGAGCTTCCTCTCTTCCTCCCTTCCTCCTCTTCCTTGCAAACGGCTTCTCCATCTGCACCAGTCTTTTGAGATTGGCACTCAAACCCAAAGTGGTCTGCATAACATAGCACATAGATTCACTGACTATTCATTGTGCAGCGGGCTGCAGCTACTCTTGCTAACTGCATCCTATAATCTATCTTCTGCAGCATTCCACTAGTGGAACTCAAATGGAACACAATATTAAGAGAAAATTAGAATAAATTAAAAGCAGTGTCTGGCTCCAATTCAAGCAACCATGCCTATCCCAGGGTCTACCACTGTATTTTGCTTTGAGGTGAGCCTCAAAGGCTGTAACAGCCACAGAATAGATGTCCTGTGATATTTTCTTGACTTTGGGGCTCTAACAGCTTCCCAAGGGGCAGGGCTCACTAAATTCACACTAATGGAGAGACAGGGTCCCAGAGACCGACCTCTCACCTGTAGATGAAATGAACCGGATGAAGGATTTGGTTGAGATGAAGTCCTAAGAAATCAAAGTGGATGACTCCTTAACATTCCAGTGAGAATGCCCTTCTGTTGGCCCTTCCAAGCAAGCCTCCAACTGCTGACTTTCACAGAAATAAAACATGGTAGAAAATGAGGAGCCCAGTGAAACCTGAGGCTGCTACTCTGTTCCCCATTTTGAATGGGGTGAGTCCCAGCCACAGTGACAGCGTGGGTTGAGCCTAAAAGCTAGAACCCTGAAAGTGCCAAATTCACATCCCTCCCCTCTCCCCCACACGGAGCACGCCCGGTAAGAAGAGCTTCCACCCACAGTTGCAGCCACTGCCTTCAGCACGCCTCATGTATTAACTCCTTTAGTCTTCACAGCAGCCCTTGGAGTTCGGCCTCCCACTCGCCCCCTGTCTCAGATGGAGCAGGTGGGGGGTGGCGCAGCTGGGGCAGCCTGGCTCTGAGCCGGCCCCACTGGACTCCACCAGTACCGTGGAGTTTCTTTGCGAGCCCAGAATCAGAACATCACCGGGATGTGATACCACATGTGAAATATCTGAATGAAGACCAGCAAATTCTGGCAAGCACGGAAATGCCGAACTGAAGGTGTGCGACACAGAGTGCCTCTCGGGCAGGCGCCCCAGCCACAGCGGCTCTGTGGGGAGAGGCTGAAGCTCGCCCACAGTTTTAACTTTTTGTTTTGCCTTTTGTAGCAAATGTGGATTTTTAGCATGAAAGTTAACTAGCAGATCTTGAAGGAAAGACAGGGGCTTCCCTGTGTCCTCAGAGGATACCTGGGGACTCAACTGACAACAGGCCTGCCGTCAGGCAGCTAAGGGACATGTATGCCATTCTAAGCCTGTTGATTCCTACAGGTGTGAACGGGCTCTTTCCTCCCCCATGCTTTCAGATGGAAAAGTCAAACGCAGCACAGGGTGCTCAGAGGACAACTGGCAAAGGCCCCCCGTCCCCCGGAATCCCAGCTCTGCCTCTCATGAGCTGTGTGACTTTGGGCTGTGACTTCACTTCTCTGGACTCGGGTTCTGCATCTGTGAAATGGAGGCCCGCACTGCAAATCCTTTGAGGACTATGTCAGACGATCTGTGTGAAGGTTCAGAGTGGAGTCAGCCAGGGCAGAGGAAACAGGAACGAGGAAACGAACCAGCCGGGGTTTGCCCCACTTGCACTGTCTGACGGGACAGTCGCTGTGACACTGAATCAGACTCCAGTGACTTCCCGTCACAGCAAGTGCCGCACACCTCCACACCCTCAGGACCCGACGGAAAGAAAACACTCAGCGAACTCGGCTTTCTTCTTCTACCCCACTTTTCTTAGAAGACAGTAACGACAAGCCACAGGCCCACACCTGCGGTTTATTCCAAAAATAAATTCCTCCGGGGCCAGAGGGTCAGGTGTTCTCCAGGTTACCCACAGATCTGGCCCGACTCTCACACTTCCCAGCCCTGTTCTGCAAAACAAGAGGTGTGCTTTAATAATGCCGAGACAAAACAAAAACCAAAGCAAGCAAACAAACAAAAACGACCTGAGAGACAGCATAAATCACAAGAAATTATAATACGGACAGTGTGACTTTAATGTGAAGAATATAGTTTGAATTTTAATTATTTTAAAATAGCCAGCTCTGTTTTCAGACCTGCAGTTATCTTACTGAACTTCATCTTATTAATCTATCTGTAAATGGGGCTATTTTGAGGATAAAATAAATTACCAGAGCTGACAGCAATTTGGTAAGTTTTGTAAATATATACCTTTCTTTAGACATTTGAAATTACCGCACACACAAACTTCTCCAGAAAATTCCACTCACATGCCAAATCTATGGCCACCTATGCTTTCCATTTATTTGTTCACTTAAAAAGTACTGCATCTAAGTCGTCTCCATTAAACAGGCAATCAAGTAAAAGCCGTTTCGGAGGAGAGGAGAGCACGTTTAGAGAGGTCCGCCACACTCGCTTCTTCCCCGTGACCCTGCGGAGGGCAGAGGCAAGTTGCGACTCCTCGCTGAGTCTCCACGCCCGCCCGCTTCGGGCTCCGGGCGCCGGAGGGAGGGCAGGAACCGCGCGGCACCCGCTTGGTGGAGGAAAGCCATCGCCATCGAACTAACCCGGGGCCCTTGTCTGAGTCTGAAGCAGGCCCCGGCCCTCCGCGCTCAGGGCCCGCAGGGCGCCCCGGTGCTGGCGTGCTGCAACCGTTTCCCCGACTCTCCTGGAAGGCGTGGGGCGAAGGGGTCCCCACGGCCCTACCCACGTGTGTGCGTGTGCTCGTCCACGGCGAGTCGCTGCGGCCGCACCTGCGTGGGGCGCAGGTCGCGCGGCCTCCGGAGGCGGGGACAGGTTGGGGCCGGCGGGGGAGAAGGCCGGGCGCTGGGGCTGTTGGACGGGAGTCCAGAAACCTTCGAGCAGCCAGACACTCCCGGGCCGCGACCACCCTGCAGCCCGAGCTCCCTCCCGGGCGGAGCCCCGCCCGACGAGTGTGCGTCCGCCCCTCGGGGACACCGAGCCCCGCCCGCAACCCAGAACTGCCCCGAGGCTCTCCCACGTGCCCGGTGCCCGCCCCTCCGGTATCCCCCTTAGAGCGACCGCCAGCCCCGGCCCCCCGGCTCCCCCGCCGGCGCTCGAGACACCGGACACCAGACACCGGACACCGGATGCCCGCCCGCCCGCCGCGGCCCTGCGCGCCGCCCGTCCCCGCACCTGAGCCTGCCCGCGCGCGGCGGAGGGGCGCGTGGCACGCAGGCCTAGCCGCTCCCCAGCCCTGCGCCCTCCGGCAACCCCCCAGGAACCCCCCTCTACCTCCCACTGCCCGGTCCCCGGTCTTCTCCCGACCTCCCCTTCTCGGCCTCTGCCCCCACCTGCAGCGCCGGGGCTCACCTGGCCGGGCGACCCGCGCACCCGCCACGTCCAGTTGGGGCGGCCAAAGCTGTCGGGGAAGGAAGGGAGGGACAGGCAGAGGCACCCGCGCGAGCCGCACTGGCTGGCTGGACAAACACTCCAGTGAGAGGCTGGCAAACAGCGTCCCTCAGCCCCGGCCCGCCCGCGCTGCCCCACCCACGGCCCGCATGCCGGGGTGACTGGCTGGGCGCTGGCGGCCCCGCCCGGGCTCCTGGACACGCTCCAGGGCCGGGCGGCGGCAGGCCCGGCGGCCGGCTGCGCGCCAGGCCCGCTGTCCCGGGGGGCCCACAGGCCCTCGCAGCGGTGGTCCAGGCCTAGGCCACATGGTCCACCTGCAGTCTCCGAGGGTTCATGCTCGTCCCGCCATCTCCTGTTTCTGCGTAACTTATTCATATCAGCGGCCCGGCCCCTTCTCCGCCCTAGAGCTCAGGGTTTCCTGCACGGTGGAGCCAGCGTGGGGGCCGGCAGGCCTTTCTCAGTTACACCGAGTCCCACGGGCCAAGTCGGCTCACCTCTCGGGTTCTGCTCCTGCGTCTCTTGGAGCTTACGTTGTTGTTGTTGTTGTTGTTAAGTAAATGATCAAAACTCTCTGGCGCTTGCCAGTACCGGTGTGGCTTTGTAGGACAGGATCAAGAAGGAGAAAGCCTGGAAAGATGGAGACTGAATACAACAGTGACACGGAGAGAAAAGTAAAAGAAACCTGAAGGTCAAGAATCTGGCGAATTTCGGCCAGCACAGGTCGGGGTGGTGCCTGAAGGGACGAGCTGACTGAGGACGGCAGGGGGAGCTCTCTCGGGAAACTGGAGTAGAAACAGCGACACTGGAGGGTGTGTTCCCCTGAAGAGAAACGTACAAAACCGGAGGAAAGCGGCTCGATCTGGTGAACCCCAGACGGCACGTGTTGGGGAAAGGTGTAACCAAACAGTCCGCCTCTCCACAGCCTGCCGAGTAGATTCCGGAGCCTGGGTTGCTCTGTTCGGACAGGACACTGTCCACCTCGCTGAACTGCAAAAGGTTCTTGAGGTTAGAGAGAGCCTTAGGGCAGAGATCCGCCCCCAGACCTAGCTATCTAGGAACCATCCCAGGCATCCTAACGGGGGAATTTCTGGTTTAGGTTCGGTTCCCTCCGCTCATTAAATGAGTGGCCTGTGGGGTGTTTTTTGGCTGCAGTGTCGTTTGCCCCTGGTTAGCTGTGGCCAGCTCACAGCAAATCCTAACATCTGTGGAGTGAACAGCTGATGAACCGTGAAGGTGGTTCATTAGGCAGTAAAAATTCCATAGGGCACTTGTAACAACCAATTACCTTCCACCACATTCCACCTCTCTCCAGGTCCTTTATCACAGCGCTCCCACGTTGCTACGCACCTCTGTGTCCTTTGGTTTCGCCCTCTGAATAATCGTAGTGCCTACCTAACTCATTAAGTTGTTACAATGGTTAAATGAGGTAAAACACATAAAATGCTTACAACAGTTCCTGAAAAGGGTAAGAGTTCAGACACATTAGTTCATATTATTTTACATCACATACTATAATTTCAAGTTATCACTTCACACCTAGGGTATGGATTTTGCCTCCTAGGATACCTGGAGTCCAAGGCAGCCTCAGCGATTCCCCCCTCATGGTACAGCTCTCCTTTCCTTGGCTGTGGGGAATGCATCCCAAGATCACCAGTGGTTGACTAAAACCACGGGTAGTACCAAACCCTATATATACTATGTTTTTTCCTACATATGCATATCTATGATAAAGTTTGACTTATAAATTAGGAACAGTAAGAGATTAATAACAATAATCATAAAATGGAAGTATAACAATACAGTGTAATAAAAGTTATATGAAGGGCCTTGGGCCATTGTTAAGTAAAGTTCGGGTGACTTGAGCAAAAGCACCACGATGCCGTGACAGTCGATCTGATCACAGAGACGGCTACTAAGTGCCCAAGGCGTGCGTAGCATGTATAGTGTAAATATGCTGGACGAAAGGGTGGCTTATGTCTAGGGCAGGGCAGAGCAGGAAAGGTTTCACTGGAGTGGCGCACAATGTAAAACTAATGAGTTGCACAGACACAGACATAGTATGGTGATTACCAGAGAGAAAGGGGGTGGGGGTAACAGAGGGTGTGGGGCTTGGTTAATGGGGTTGGAAGGAGACTGGACTTGGAGGGCTGAACACATAATACAATATACAGGTGAATCATTAAAGAACTGTACACCTGAAACCTATGTAATTTTATTAACCAATGCCACCCCAATAAATTCAATAAAAAAGAAGGGCCCTGGCTAGTGTGGCTCAGTGGATTAAGTGCTGGCCTATGAGCTGGAAGGTTGCTGGTTCGATTCCAGGTCAGCGCATATGCCTGGGTTGTGGGCCAGGTCCCCAGTCAAGGGTGTGTGAGAGGCGACAGATGGATGTTTCTCTCACACATCGCTATTTATCTCTTTTTCTTCTCTCTTTTAGCATAAATAAATATAAATCTTTAAAAAGAGAGAACATGAGTTGTTGTTTTTTCTGGAATTTACCGTTTAATATTTTCAGAACGCTGTTGATCAACCACGGATAAGGAATGGAGACTGCGTTATGTTGCATATAAAAGGCGCCGTAGCTTGTCTTGGTGTGTGCATGTCTTCTTCTCTTGGATCATTTATTCCTCGGAAAGCCAGCTGCTATGTTATGACCAACCCCATGGAGAAGCCCACATGAAGAGGAACTGAGGGCTCCTGCCAATAGCCACAGAATGAACTTGGACATGGAATCTATTGCCCCAGCGAAACCTTCAGCTGACTGCAGCATTGGCCTATAGCTTCAATGCCAATTCATGAGATCACCCAATTAAATCACTCTCAAATTCCTGACCTGAAACACTGAGGTGGTAAATTTGTGTTGTATTAAGACACAACTGGGGGACACTTCTTACACGGCAAGAGATAACTAATACACCTCCTCCCTGGTCGAGTTTCTAAGCCAGTTTCAGCTAGTTTTGTGTATAGGAGATTTCATGTACTGGGTAGCTTATTTAAACACAGATCTTCAACCTCACCCTAGAGAGTGGGTCAAAGATGGGATTACCGTCCCTGCTGTCAGAAACTCTGCTCCAGGTGCTCCAAGCCAGATGTTTCTGAGCACGTGCAGTTGTCAAACTCATCTTGATAAACTTAATTCTAATCCTTCATTTGGTTGCTAAAAACATCTTTGACGCCCACCCCTCTTTCTTGTCCGAAGGAAGACTTAACCTCTTGCCAACTTTCAAAAACCAGAACGACCTAACACTAATGTCTTTCAACCGTATCATCTTCCTAACACAAACCCTGCGTTCAGATAATCCGGCATTTTCAGGCCCCAAAGCTATACAGGCTGTGCAGCTGCACACTGAGGAGCTTGTCTGAAAAGTCTTGTCCCACGACTTGGCTTCTGAATATCCTACCTGTCCTTCAAGCATCGATCTTTAGGAAACCTCTCTTGCCTACCCTCCTCCCAACCGGAAACAGTCCATGTCTCTTGCATGCTTATATATTTGTATCACAGGTTAGCCTTTAACACATCAAGAACCGTTTCATGAAAGCCCACTAGGCGCCAGGCCCTGTGGTGACACTGGGGGACAGCTGAGAGCAGAGAGCCAGAGCCTCTGTTGCCACTTTGCTTCAGCTCTGCCCTGTTCAGTAGCTCTGTGTATGTTTTCGACCTCTTTCAAAGCATAAATGTTATGAGAGCAAGGACTAGCCTATGCAAATTTGAATCTGACCCAACACCCAGGCACACAACAGGTGTGCAGGGCATGTTGGTTGAGTGGATGTTCACAGGCCAAATGAATGCAGGCTGTACACACGCAGTACGATGCTGCCCTCAACGTGGAGCCCAGCGCCTCCTTCCTTTTCTCTCCTTGTCTCCTTTCCACTCTTCTTGCCATGTGTCTCTTTCCCATATCTGTAAATAGCTCTCGTCTTCTCCTTTTAATTCCTGCAGTTCTTTCTCCATCCTCTTCACTTTGTCTCCCCTCTCCTCTACCACCTCCCCTTTTTGTTTCCTCTCCCCCATCTCCTGGGGTTTCCTCTATCGACTGGCATAACCTAGAACCAAAAATATAGCTCTTTTCCAGTTTAAAAGTAGACAAAATGTTTTCTATTGCTTTAAAAAAAATCAAGCAGCTGTTGCTTATTTATGAGGCCCCGGATCACTCCTTCCTTTCCTTTGGGCCAGGGTTCTCAGCAGGAAACACTTCCCCACCCGTGACCTAGGGCGGGTGTGGGGAGGATTGCCGCCTTCACCTGCTGTCAATGCTCCCAATCCAGTGTGAGTTCTGGGCCACCAGCCGGGCAGCTATTGCTGCTGGCCACTGGCTACTTAGAGACATACTGGATGGGTGTCACCAGGACACGTGTTCAGGAGTGCCCCAATGCCCATCCAGGGCCAGTGGTCCACGGAAAAAGCTAATATCTATTTACTATTGTATATACTAATTTTTAAAATTGCTCATTTATTTCCAGTAATGGACACCAAAAAAACAAATAACCCACATTTTAATTGACATGATCTCTGGCATTCCTTGTGGAAGGTTGCTAAAGAACCCTGCTGCCCAGGGCTGGGTGTACAGCCCCCAGCCATGGCACTGTCCACGGGAGGGGTGCTGAGCAGGGAGGGCGGAGCCTGAGCTCCCCACCCCGCCCCGGGCTGAGCGGCACACCGCCGCGCTGCTGCGGGGAAGGCTGGCGGGGCCACTGCCCGCTGCCGTGAGGCCAGTTTGTGTTTGGGTTCCACAGACAGTGGAGGTTACCTTCAGATCTTTTCTTTAGGGGAAAAAATAGGATAAACAATAATATTTT
Source organism: Carollia perspicillata (assembly GCA_004027735.1). Classification (NCBI taxonomy): domain Eukaryota; kingdom Metazoa; phylum Chordata; class Mammalia; order Chiroptera; family Phyllostomidae; genus Carollia; species Carollia perspicillata. The sequence goes on along the minus strand of PVKM010036897.1, from coordinate 1,334 downwards.
CCCTGTCATGTTTTATCATCTACAACCACTTTTTTTATTTTTAAAGAAGTAAGTTCTGCCTTTGTCCCACAGTGAATATGAAGTAGATGTGAAAGAAAAAGACTCAACATTTCAACTTTATTAAAAATTGATCAAGTTTCAAAACACATCCCAGTCAAGTCACCGATCATAAAAATATTATCGAAGGTCTTCTGTATGTTTAGCTTGCTGCCAGCAGCTAGATTTGATTATGAACTATTTTCATCGCTTTATGACTCCATTTGGGCTTTCTTTTTCATCTTTATAAATATCAAGGTAAACTGTTGGCCTTTTTACCCATCTTTGAATTCATTGGATTATCCTAATTTTTAATATTTTTCCCCGGATTCCCTTTATGGACTTGTTTCTGAGAAGACATCCTTCATTTTCCGTGTTTCTACAGCACAGCGGTACGCGGCCTGTGGCGCAGAGGAACTGCTGACCCGAGGCTCCTGCAGGGAATGGAACAGCCTCTACCCCAGGTGATAAGGGGCATCCGTGAAGGGCTTGTGGCCGCCAAAGCATCTGACCGACCTCACCAGAAAAGGAGCAGGAGCAAGCTCTTGTTACCATGACGGCGTTCCTTGCATCTTTCTCGGGCAGCTTCGAGTAGGCCTGCTAATGCTGATAAAGCCAAGGTCTCGCCTCTTCCTTAGACCAGGTTCAGAAGCAGGTTTTGATTCCCTAACTTTGCTCTGGTGCACCGTCTTTGCAAAAAGTACACAAACTCATTTTCGTTTTATGAGGGTTTGCTGCCAGTGAGCACGGGAGTAGCTCTCAAGCACGTGCGACAATAACCTAGAGAGATGCGCTGTTTGGCCCTCTGTCTCCCCACTTTGAGGGGCTCCTGGTTGGCATAGGATAAAGTGCAAGCATCATAATTTTTTCAGAGCATCTCAGGAGGTTCTAATGTGTGGCCAAGGCTAGGAACCACTAGAATATGTGGAAACAAAGTGAATTGGTTATGGGAGATTTTGAAGGCGTAGTACTGGTAGCTCTTAGATGTTACTAAAATAAACATGAAACCAGATGTTCATCCTCTTGGTTCTGGCCTTGAAGTAAGTCCCATAATCTTGTCCCGTGGGGATGGATGATCCACCAGACTCAGCACATCATTTAATAGGGTGGGAATTAAATGCAATGCATGAGATGATGGCGTCTGGCTTACCACGGCTGCCCCATGCATCTAAGACTTGCTAATTTCGTTACTTTTACTGTTGCCTGGTTATGAAACCCAGATGCTCCCCCTGGCCTTTTAGTTGAGGAAAGCGCTTCCCTCTGTGGCCCAAAGACTCCTTACCTGAACTCCATGGCCC
>PVKM010036896.1:0-14644 GCA_004027735.1 Carollia perspicillata | reverse complement strand
TGACCATAGGGAAGAACACCCTCAAGCAATGAGTAATACATTTAAACTCAGAATTTGGAGAACAGTTTCTCGAATCCTCCAGAGCACCCTGAACTTCTCCATTTCTGTTGTTTGTTTAATTTCCTCTCGTCACTCGTGTTATTATCTGTGCTCTGGCCACCTTTCTCTCTGGATTACAAGGGCCTTAGGGTCTCTTCCTTTGTTGCATCCCTGGGGCACCGCACACGATTTTATTCCAAACAGGCTTTCATAATGTATGTGATGAGTGGGTGAATTGTATAGATTCAGTGTATATATTCATCTGTATAGATGCAATTGTATAGATTCATCGTACAGATACAATGAACTAGAGCTGTATATATTTTTACCAAGAAAACTGTTTTATCTAAAGCTTTCATCAACTCCTTTCTGGGAGGAAAAGGGGTTTTCTTTATCACAGAAACCCTATTTTGAATGCTTCTGCTTTAAAATAAAAAAATATGATAGGTTTGTACTATAGTTTATAGAACCTTTGTTGTTTAATGTTTCTTCCTTGATGATACAGCTCAACTTCTTTGAATGTTTACATAATTTCATTGTAGCATAGTTAAAAATTTTTGGTTGTTTTGGCTGAGTGAAAAGATAGTACTACTCACCATGCATTAAAATTTTTTATTATTGTATGTCTTTTTTATTTCTACCTCATATTTTCCATGAAAACGTTTTGACATATTTAATTTGGTAGAATATATTTTAATATGATGCATTCTAAAAGGCATCTCATAACAACATTATGAGATTCCTATTTTATAAAAAATAAAATCGAAGATCATTGAAAGATAAGCGAGAAAACTCAAATCTGCTCAGGCATTCCAATACATATCCCGGTAGCCAACCCTTTAAACTGGATGGCCATTAGTGCAAAAAGAAAAAGTGCAAAACAATGAAAAGAACTTTTCCATCTTCCAGATCTGAACTGGTAGGCGTCCTAACTTAGGTACATGCATGTTAACATAGCCATAGAATCAGGTTACTTTACAAGGGCGACATGCACGTTTCATTTTCCGGGAGGATGCAGTACTCCATTACAGATGCCTGTCAGTCACGGAAGCCATAATGCCTTAACCAGAGCCTTCTCCAGCTGTAATTTCTGTGACCTAGTTTTCGCTCATCTCACTGCCAGGAGCCCTGGAGAGGGGATGATGTGTAAAGCCAGTAGTGGTCTCATATGACAATCACAGCTTGTGCTACTGTCACACCTAACAGTGTGCTCCTCAAAGTCTGGGAGTCACACCCACAGACTAATAAGAATGGAGTCCTGCAACCACCCAGAGATCCGAGCTGAGGAAGGCCAAGTGGGCGGTACCTGGTTAACAGAAGCATCTGTATTTGCCACAGGTGAAGGGGAACGACAGGCAGGTGGAGAGGAAATTTCACTGTTGGTTCCCTCCTCCCCAGACTCTTCAGTGACAGGTGACAGCAAAGTGTGACAGCGACCTGCAGTCATCTGTCACATAAAAGGTAGCCCAAAGGACATAAAAACCAGTTAGCAATGCAACAAAAGACCTGCTCAAGCATAAGTCAAAAGAGAGACAATTACATAACAAAGGTTAGAATTGCTGAGACCCATATTTATGCACAAATTTTGTGTTCACATTTAAAATTTGGTTCCAGTGACTATGATGCTGGAAACCATTTATAAAACTAACAGGGATAGGAGGTGCACATCATATGAAAAGTTTTGTTGTCGATTAAATATTTTTCTGATTTACTTTCTTTTCCTTGATTGTATCTTTATAAATAACTTTTAAAAAAACCCTCATAAATTCTACAAATGAAGGAAGGGTCTATGAAATAGTGCTTGAATTTTTTTAGACATCTCAAATTACAAATATTCTCGGGAGATAAATACACCCTAAGTGCTATATCGACCAAGAACCCACATATGGTTATGTACTATCGGTGTCCGGCATGTTTGTGTGAAAAATACATGGCATTGGAAAACGCCGAGGTGCCAAAAATAACTAATGCATTTTAGATGCAAAGTGATTGGGAAATAATGTAGATAGATATTAATGGAACTTCTTTATTTTAATCCAAAGCTAAACTTTAGATTTTCTAATTTTCTTATTTTTTTAATAATAGCCTTTCTCCTATATTTTCTTAAACATCTATACAAGTAAATACACACAATATATGCAGCATGATTCTCTCATTCCTCACCCCCCCCTCCAGAAAACTAGAAAACTGTGCAGAGGATTTTATTTATTTTTTGATGCATAGAGCCTCTAAGTATTCTTGCTAAATTACAAACAAATGCAGGGCTGACCTCTGACATTATTAAGTAATTCAGTAGTTTCAAGCAAATAGCTTTACTTCCACTGTCATTGTTTACAGTGTCAAATATTGGCTTTGGCCCAAATGTAGCAGGGAGTTCAGGAGACTCTTCTTCAGTTCTAGTCTGCAGGACCTACCACTGATCCCTAAAATACGCCAGAGTGGGAACCTGGAGACGGGAGCAGGGTATAGTCAGAGGAGAGCACTCCACGCCCTGCAAAACTGGCCTTGACCCTTACTTACCATGACCACAGAGGGGTGGGCAGAGGTGGCTGGGAGGAGCTTCCCGTCCAAGTCCTCCGGCAGCCCCTCCACTTCGGTTACCGTCAGCAGCATGGTGGCGTTCCTGGCTTTCATTGTCAGCATCTTGCACTTGGAGTTCAGAGAGGCAATCTGCTCCTGGTAGCCCTTGATTTTCTGAGCCAGCTCCTGAGGAAACATTTTCCCACCCCCCTGTGTGTCAGAGCAGCATCAAAAGGAAACAGAGCTGGTAGCATTCATCTTCCTCCGGGGCTGGCCAATGAAATCACAGAGCTGTGCCAGGCGGCTGCAGCGCGCCGGCTGGAGGAGGCAGGATGTGGACTGTGCTGAGCAGCAAGCCTGCCTGCGGCTCGGAGCCAGCCCACAGCGCGGCTGGGCGGAGAGGTGCGCGGAAGAGCGGCCGGGGGCAGGACACACAGGCTCCGTCCGGCCAGGGCATCCGAGCCCAGGGGGCTGCCGCGTGCAGAATCAGGAAGTTATGTAACCTGAAGAACCTGTAACTTTCTTTAAAATGCCTAAGAATCTGCGACTGCCAGATGGTTCATGCCATAGAAATTAGGTCATGTGATGACTAAAACTACAAAAAATGCAATGCTCAGCTCTTATCATACGGAGTGTATCAAATGGAGGAGTCGGTTGTTCAGACAGGGTCACTAAGGGAATGGCTTGTCATCGCTGTGTCCCTGGGGGTTGTTTTCGAAGATAAGCTAAATATTGCATATGAACCTCTAACTTTTTAAAGCAGATAACTCCCAAAATAAAATTTTGTCCATTCATTAAAATTTCCTTCACACGGTCCACCATGCTGCAAATGTTTCTGATGCTTCAAACTAAGGCTTTGAAGGTGTTCAGTTTAAATTTAATAGCTTTTAAATACATTTCCTGTTGAAAAAAAAATTGTCTTGAGAGATAGAGGTTTTAAAACTTTTACCAAGAGCTTATCGAAAATATATTTTGGATAGCACACAGCCCTTCAACATTCTAAAATGTTAAAATTTTGAAATAATAAATTAAAACAGTAATTCTAAAATATTAAATTTATACTTTCTTCCTTAAAAGGTGTGTACATCTTTTTAAAAATGAAGAGGTATATTCTAAAACCTTATTCCTAAAAACTACAACACCATTACTTTTTCCTATTCCTTTTGTTTGGCTCCTTGGCCTAAAACATTGTCCTTTAGTGCCTATACAGAATACATTTTGTGACAAAGACATGAAATGTCAATGTCTTTAAAATGTGAGTGTGCATATACTCATATTTTTAAATATACTGACATTCAAACTAGAGCTTTGAACTTGAAGTTCAGAAAGAAAATGACAACATAAGGAAATGGTATACATGTGTGTATCTCTGTGAATGTGCATATGTGTACACGTTTATGTATACACATGTACACATGCGTCTGTACCATTTTGTTCTCGTTGCCATTGTGTTTCTCCCCTCCCAACCAAAACTGACTGAGTGGAAGGGAGAACAGTCCAGAAGAACTCAGTCAGCGGCCTGTTTTCCTGACTTCCAGAATAGTACAGGTATTTTTAAAGTAAGAATTTAAAAAGTAGAAATCATCACGTCTTTAGCTATTAGGGCTGCTGGATCCTTAATTATACCTAACAGGGCTTTTTATTGGTTAAGTAGCTACTTACTACATCTGGTCTCGTGCCTGACACATGGCTACTCCGTGAATAGTAAGTTAACATGTGCATATAGGAGACATCCGCCAGCGTGCAGGACTCCTTGAGCTCTCTGTTGCCACAGGACAGATCTCTGAGCACTCTTGCAGCGGCCTGCCCCATGCCGGCAGACTGGAGGAATCCTTGTGAGGCACGAGTAGCCTTAGTCCTCACCCTTTGTGCCCACATGGATGTCACCGTCTCGACTGCAGTACCAACGCATGCCCACGCCCACAACAAACTCCCCTTGCCTTAACGGGAGTTCTCAACCTTACTGTGTGTAAAACTCATCTGGTTGTTTGCTGGAAAGGCAATTCTGGTCTCCACTTCAAGAGATTTTGATTTACTAGGCTTATGAGAATCTGCATTACATGGTTATCCTCCATGAGAGACTCCCTTGGAGAAACAGCTCTCCAGAACTTTCTTCTGTAAGAATAAGCCTGCCTGTCTCCCATTAACTTTGTGGTTTGGTGGTCAAGCCTGCCACATTAAAATGGAGCACTACTGAGTTAACGTGTTCCCCATTCTTGGAAAGCATATTTGTTTTTAATTTTACTGGGTATTTCTGAAAATGATTACGAAAGATGAGCGTAAAGGTGGGGATTTCAGGTACTGTGGCTGCTCCGAGGAAAGCTGCCCTCTGCGAGCCACCCCCTGCCCTCAGGAGCGAGCCTTCTATGTCCCGTGAAGGCGAGAGGTCCCACGGCTTCTCTCCTAAGATTTGAAAGTGGCAAGATAATGTGCTCCAACTAAATGGAACATTTGGAAAGTCCCAGGGAAAAAAATGGGAATTCCTTAGAAACGAGTCAATTATCAATTATTTTTGTGAGTTAAAGTTACCCGTAAGGAAATGAGACTCACATCAGGATTGAAATTCTATTAAGAGCAGATTGAAAGTACAGGAAAAAGCAGTCTTCCAAATTTTTATGTTATCATAAATCAGGCTTTCTCCATTCAGCACTTTCCTTCCTGCGTTTGTTTTATACAGACAATGAGCCTCACCCAGGACTATGTCATTGCTGATAGGAAGATGTATTCTAAGTCAAGTGACAAAGCTAACAAATGTCTACACTGATGTTTAGAACTTGGGGGGAGACTATGACAAAACAGGCAGATCGCTGAGCAGAAGCCAGGAAAACAGTCTACTGCTGACTGTGCGGAGTGTCGGCTCTGTGACCTTGGGCAAGTCATTTACTTTCCAGGACCGTTGTTCTTTGCTTCTGTGCAGTGAGATCGCTCACACAGCCTCTGCTGCAGTGAAAAACCAATCTGGAGCCAAAGGCACTAGATTAGAATCCGGCTTCTCTGAGTTACCAGATTTGGGAGTTCAGGAAGTCGTCTAAAAAGTCAGTTTCCCTTTTCTGATCAGTAAAATGGTGATGATTAAAAAAAAAACTTTACCTCACAGGGTTGTTATGAAACGTAATGTTAAAACCCTTGTGGATTGTTTGAAAAATCAGAAAAACATGGTAATAAGAATTACTGTTATTCTAGAGAAGTTTTTTTAAAAATATTTTCTGCACTATGACAGAAAAGTTGTTAACAACAAAATTCTGGACCTTAGAACCTGAGATTAAAGATAGTTTTGAAATAAATTTATAATAGTTTAGTGCATGAGTTAGATAATCAGTGGTTTCAAATATTTGTATAACATTTTTATTTAATCAGTGTCATAAGAAAAACAAATAGTTAACATAGTTATATCTACCATATAGGAGTAAATGTAGGTGGGACATTTGTTTCCATTAATTTATAATTCATATATAAATGAAAGTAATTTACACATTGGATGTGTTGAGAAGCTAAAAAATTAAATTTGGAGAGGGAGGTGGTCAGATTTTCTATCCATAAAAGGCAACAAATGAATCTGCTGAGACCCTCACTGTGACACCTGGTTTGGAAAAACAGTTTGTTGCTCTTGTGACAACAGACTGGAGTACTTGGAAAGGTAAACTTGATGTCCACCTTTGGCACAGAGAAATAGGTACCCCCTAGTCCCAACCCCTTACCCAAATTCATGATGCTATGAGCCAGCCCCCAAGGGAAAGTGTAAATGTGACGTATATAGGAATTGACAAGCCAGGAGAGGAAGTTCACTGCCAAGTGTCAATGGGCTCAAACACTCAAGGTCTGTGATCTCTGAGACCAGGTCTGCACAAGGAGTGTCCAAGCCCTAAGGTCACAATGATGCCAAAGGTCCAAGGAAAGAGGTACTTTTGACATTGGGAAGATGCTAAATTTGGAAGTCAACAAAACAAAACAAAAAAATATGGACCATTCTTTGATTTTGGTGAAAGGAGCCAAAATGATTAATGTTTGAAAGAACAAATGATCTTTTTTTAAATGTGAAAGATCCTTTTTTTAAAAAAAGAGAGTGATCAAAACAGCGAGACTTTGAGTATTGCTATTTCTTGCAGGCTTTAAATACAGGGCTCAGCCTGTGTCTTGGTGCCCTAACTGAGAATTCAGGTCCAGGAGACAGTCTCTGGGGCCCAGCTGAGACATGTCATGAACAACATGTAATGACGTTTTAGAATCAAGGTGAAGACTCGGGCTACTAGGTCTTAGAAAGTATCAGAGAAAAAGAGCCCTCGAAATGCAAAAACAGCCAATGAGACCACCCAAGGACTAAACACATTATATGGCAGACAGGGAGAACCTTTCTCTTGCATTCACTCGAAACCAATCACGAATTCCAATCAAGCCAGAGTCCCGCCCATGTCCCTGTCTCACCTCATGCTGAGAAATCTGGGCTTGCAGCTCCTGGATGTTACTGGTGGTCACAGGCTTATCCTCAATCTCTCTGTGAGCTCCTTCTATGAGCTCCTGGAGGTGCTGCATTTCTTGTTCATATTGTTCATACTGCATCACAGCCTCCTTTTGGGGAAAAAAAAAACCATGATTATCTTTCTATATCAATAACAGTGTTAAGTAATTCTGCATAGCTCTCTGACAAACTACAGTGTTAACTCCTATTTAACTGTGTGTCTAGGGAATAAAGGAATGATGGGTAAAATTCCTAGATCATTCAAATCCTCAGCTTTATGCAGATATTTCAAAACCTTTTTCCTACATAATTTTACCAGGATTATTCATGAATTCAAAGTAGTTAAGTGGCTGTTTGCATTGTCCTGAAGACAGCAACTTCATGGTCAGAATATGGTAGAAGGCAGTATGAAAAACACGATTACTTCATTTTCCACAAGAAATACTGAAAATACAGGTAAGGCACTTGTTAAGTGCTGGAGTAAAGGCTAAAAAAAATTAATTAAGCATGACTTCTATCCCCAGGAATTTACTGTCTAACAAATCACAAGCTAATATAAGGAGTAAAGATAATTGCCCAAAGAGGCCATTAGCAATGTAATGAGAGGATACGTGTGTAACTATTGGATAAAAATTATGAAATATGAGTTGAAATGAGATATGAGGTAAATGGTGTCATATTTTCTGAGTCAATGATTTTTCTCCCATTAAAGAGACTAAGTTATACTTGGATGTACTTCTCAGACACAAAAATGCATTTAGTGCATCAATATCTCCATACATGAGCATATTACAATATGCTCATATATTGAGCATAGAGTAGAGTTAATTATATTACAGTAGAGTTAGTTATATTACAAGGTTTTAGGTTAAGGGTGTCAAACTCATTTTCACCAGGGGCCACATCAGCCTCGCGGTTGCCTTCAAAGCATTGAAATAATTTTAGGACTGTGTAAATGTAACCACTCCTTAACTGTTAAGGAGTTGAAATTTCATTTGGCCCTTTGATGGCAACTGCAATGCTGACGTGGCCCCCAATGACAATGAGTTTGACACCCCTGTTCCAGATGATTCTCAGAGGAATAATGAGGTAAAAATAAAATTGACCTATATAAGTCATTCTTATAAAAAAATATTGCTACGAGATAGTTTTCACCAACAGAAAATTTTCACAGAACTTTCTGCAGGCTTTTGCGGGTGATCCAAAGGACAGCATTTCACTTCCTTATTTTATATGACCACAACAACCTGCCACCTTTAGCACTCTGGGGGGCGGGGGGTTGATGGTTGATGGCTGAGCCCCGGCTAAGACCAGGAGCCAGGGACTCATGGGCAGCTGCTGCGCTGGCGTGGGCCACACACGTGCCTGCAGGACGTTGCACTGCTGGATGGCCAGGTGCTGCAGCCGGCTGGCCTCCTCCTGCAGCTGGAGCGCAGCGCGGCAGAGCGGCAGGCGCGCCACGACGTCCTCGGGGATCCGGAGCGCGCTCTGGCTGGTCTGCACGGCGCGGACCTTCGGCTTCAGCGACTCCACCTCACACAGCAAATGCTGAAAGTGCAAGAACACAGTTCACACAGGTTATACTGAAGCGTTCCTTTCACAAGCGAGACAAACTACAGCTAGTTCACAAGTCATATACATTTTCCAGGAAAAGTTACAAATCATGTATGTGTAGCTGAGACTACAGCTGAGCTTAGAAATTATTTTTCATAACTTTTATTTTTTTTAATCTATCAGTAGGTCTCCAGGGGTCTCCCCTGAGTTATTTTCACTTACCTGCCGATGAGAGAGTTGCTCTTTGAGACTGAGACGCTCGACTTCTGGAGACGTCAGGGTGGTCTGGGCTTGCTCCAAAGCAACTTGTAAGTGTTTTAGCTCTGTTTCAAATTTTTTCATATCCTGCGGAGTAAAAACAATATGGATGTCAATATTTAAGTACTTAAGGTCCAAACTCATAGGTGAAGAATAACAGCACAGTCAAGAAGGCACATCAGAGATGAGCACTGTACCTCCACTGTAAGACCACCATTGTTTTTAATGATGGACCTGTCAACTTAAATTTATTATTATTATCATATTTTTACCTTGGCAGCATCTTGGAGGTTCTGCAAACGAACTTTGATCATCTGTCGCAATTCCTCGGTCTCCCGTCCCAGTTCTGCCACTTGGTGACACATTTTTTCTGTGTGGTACACACTGGAAAGGTACTGTAACTTCTCAGCCATTGCTTCCAGGTCGTTGTGAATTTCTTCAGATTCTTCTAGCATGGTCTGCAGTGAATGATCAACATCACGACATGGGTAAGTAGGCAGAGAAGTGTAGGTAATCAACATGGTGCGGCGTGGAGCCCTTCAGACAAGGAAGGGAGCCACAGCCCGTGTGCACTGTGTAGGTGGGCTCTGCGTGCCCTCCTGTAGCTTGATCGTCACACCCCAGGGCCCACTCTCCACCTACTGTTATCCACATTTTGCAGAAAAAGAAATCAAAGTTCAGAAACTGTAAATAATCTGCCGAGGCCACGTGTTTTCAAGTGTTGGACCATAAGGCTCGGGCTCTGTCCACCACCTCAAGCTGCTTCCTGAGGGACACAAGTGTCCCAGCAGGGGCAATGCTCTGCACATGGGTAGCTTCGTCAGATCGAGGGGCCTCCTACCTTTTCGCATATGTATTTAAACTAAAGAGAGGCATTTCAGCTCTCATACTCTATACCTAAGATCTAAGTGCAGCTCAGTCTGAGAAAGGAAAAGGACTAGAGCATTGCAAACAAACAAACAAATGAAACCTTTTATTACTTGCTTTAAGTGAGACAAGAGCATAGATGCAATTTGGGATACCAAGAGGAATAAAACACTCCCTTGTCATTCAGGATAGTATCATCTACCGGGAGTGATACGAATACAAATGGACTAATAACCAGGTATTATGCACTACCTGAGTAGAGAGAAAAGAGTAATGGGTTAAGGAGGTCAGACATGAGATGAACTTGCAGGAAGGTTGGAGAAGGCTTCCTGGAAGGTTCCCATCTGAGCTGAGTCAGTGGGCCGCTTGCATTCTGACAGATGGGGAAGAGGAGGGGTATTTTTTGCTGAGGGACCAGTACAAGCGAAGGCACGTAGGTGAGTGGACACAAAGTGGGCGGGTGCTGGGGTGAGTGACGTAGGAAGAGGACGAATGGGCGCTGGGACATTATTCTTAATTTTTTATTTAAAAAAATAGAATATATTTTTTTCACAATAATATATAAGTAAACTATCCATAATCCCCTAACTGAGTGGTAGCTAAGTACGCTATAACTGCTGTTATGTGTGGGTATATTTTTAGGTAACTAACGCCATAATATACCTACAGTTTTCCATCTGCCTTTTCCACCTGACATTGGAAACACGCGTTTTCTCTCCGCGCACTGTTTTTGGGTAACCTCAGGAGGCCGTGATGACTAAGGCAGGCACCGGAGAACTCCCTGAAACAGTGTGTATAGGCTGTGTTCTCTCCCGAGCACCTGAGTGAGTCGACCACCAACAGCTGATACCTGTCCACCTGCACTCAACCCACCCAGCTGCCCAAGTTAAAAAAAATCCTGGGAATCATCCTTGGCTCCTCCCTCCTGTTCACCCACATCCAGTCTCCAAGTCCGGAATTCCAGCTCAGGAATACCCCTTGCTTTTGCCTTCTCTCAGCCTCCAAACCAAGGTCCTGCCATTTTCCCCTGAAAAACTACGACTCCCTTCCAGGCAGTCTTCCCTTCAATAGTCTGTGTCCCACAGCCATCTTTCTTAAAATACAAGTCTGTACTTGTCACTTGCCTCCAGAATAGCTGTCCAAACCCTCAGAAGGAGTTTAGGGTAACGTCCCAGTGTTTACCAGGCTTTCGTCCCCTGTCCTTCCTTTGCTGTCTATTCTGTCTCAGATGCCTCTTTCCTCCAGCCCTGAAGCCGCCCCTTCCAGTGACCCCAACAGAGCACCCCCTCACTCCTCCTACTACAGAGTGGGCTGCAGTCTTTCAGGGTTCAACCCAGAATCACCTTTTCCTGAAAAGGCTTCCTTAACTTTCTTCCCAAACCCAGGGCAGCCTGGGTGGAGCACCCTCCTTAGGCTTCTTCACACTCCCTACCCCTGCACACTTGTATCATCAATCTGTAATTGTCTGGACCTCTCTATCTCCATCCTCCCCTTGATTACCAACTCTCTGGGGGCAGGGACAGGGAATACTGTTTGTATTCCAAATGTCTACCCAAGTCTCTGGCTTTGGAAAATACTTTATAAATGTTTGTTGAATGAATAAATGAGTACAGAAATTATTCTAAAGAGAAAGCCTTCATGTCTATTTTAAAGACTGCATTATGTTCCATTATATCCAAAGATTTACTCTGGAAAATGAGTTGACATTGAAGCTTCCTTTAAAATTCCGTTCTACTGATTAATACTGCATGAACTATTTTCTGCAGTTTGGATTACAGAGGAGGGACTTTCTGGTGGTCACGATCCATTTTGCCAACTGTCGTTCAGAGGGAGTTCGCCAAGTTCCCGGGAGTGTTGGAGAGCTCTCAACTTCTTTCCTATGAACTGGAAGGAACAGCGTTCACTCGGTAGTTAAAATGTTCTCTTTTAAATTGCCTTTCTAGACTTCTAATGATGCTGACTATTTTCTTCATTGTTTGCAACCAGTTCTACCTTAAGTCTTATCTGTTAATATATAAGCATATCTTCAGGTAGAAAGTTACAGTTGTTTAAGGAAGATTTGTTGAGAAGAGTGTGTGAGACTGACGAGGGAAGAAAGACTGTGGATACAGTGAAACCAGTTAGAAGCCTGTTAAAGCAGTACAAGGAGAAAATGAGGCTTTGACCTAGAACTATGTCAGTCGGAATGGAAAAGGCGATGGATTCAAAAGACCAGAATAAAAGAAAGAGAAAATCTATGCTACTTGAGGATATCCATGTAACTTAAAAAGCATTCTGTATTTCATCGCAAGGTACCTGGGCTATTAGACAGAATGAAATAATTTCCCGGATGACACGATCTAGAGAAAATTTCAGAGGAAATGAAGGAATATGATGTGGACTCATTGCTGGTTCCCGGCTGACCCCCTACTTCCTGTGGAAGGCGACTGAGGCCAGGCACAGGGCTGAGAAGGAGGCCTGAGGATGCAACACCCACGTGTCTGACAGTGTGCTTCATGTCCGCACATGAGTTATACCATTTGAATCCCATCGTAATTCTGCAATGTAAATCGGTTACCTGTCCATCTTACTGCTGGGAAGACTGAATTCAGGGAGGGAGTGTAGCTTCTTTCAAATCACACTGCCTGAAATGGCAGTGCTTGGCTTCCCCATCAGTCTGAGTCTAGCCCACATAGTCTTTCTAAATGAGCTACATCTGTTCATCAGAAAGAAGTTTCCACCCAATCCCTGCACAGAACTGTTTCAAAGAAGCTGCAAAAAAAGGGATGGACTGATAATTTTTCATCTTGGGGAAGGAAAGTCAAGGGGAGATAGAGGACATGCATTTCTTTGTACAGTTATGAAATTCCACATGTAGCTACTTTCTTTCAAACCACTGGACAAGTTGTAAGGCTACCTTCGCTTTCTTTCTTCTTCTTTTTTTTTAAATTTGGCACTTACAATAACTTGACATCATGGTCCTCTGAGTTTTCTATCTGTTTAGCCAGGTACATTAAATTGCTCTCTTAGTTATTCTTTGAAAACCCTTTTTCCCAAAGTTACCTGATGTGAAATGTATTGTTCCCGAAGTTGCCTTGCAGAATTCCACACAATCTTTCCATGTACCAAGACTTTAGCTTTGTCAATCCACTTCAAAATAAATTCAAGCATTGCATTGTATTCTTCTAAATGTGATGTTGCCTAAAAAATCATTAACATTCCGATAACAAATGTAACCTTTACTTCTTGAACTAGAAATCAGTCTTCTGTCTCTCTTTGGATACAACAGTACTGGGAATTAATCATTATATAATATCTGAGATATTTAAAGTGTCAACATAAGAAATATCCAAACCTGCAGAGAAATTTTATTAGTTTATTTGAGCCAAACGGACATGGAGAAAGATCTCAAATGCTCCACAGAATAATAGTTTTGCAGTTTATTTTAAAGATCAAGGAGGGGGCAGAAGGAAGATTGGAGAAAGCAAGGTGGTGATTGGATTACAGGGTGGTTAACACGATTAGACTAGACGCTCTCTCGAGGGTGGTTACGCTTATTTCAAAGGTGTGTTAACCTAGATGCACAAGAATAACAAACAGGGCTGGCTTAACACCTCGCAAGAAAGGAGTCATAGGCCTGGGGTGTGACTACCCACTGTGCCCTACCTGCCCAGTTAGGAATTCATGATCTGCACCTTGTGAGGTTACTTTCCATAGCGCCCCCACCCCCTTTTTTTAAATCTACAAATGGTATGTCTTTGTGGAAAACATTTTGGGGACTTCCCAGTGACTGCAGGATAAAATCCAAGTTCTCAATATGTTTGATTAATCTTTCCTGAAAAAGAAAAAGTTTCTCTTTTCTCATCTCTGACTTATCTGTCTAGCACTCCTTTCTGCCTCCCGCCTTCCCTACTCCACCCTCACTGTGTAAGGAGGTAGTGGGCGGGGATTCGGGCATACCAGGTTTCAATATTGTAATTCATTGGTTGCCAAATCCTGATTTAACTTATCTCTGGTTACAGAAAACATACATAATCAGTTAGTAAAAGTTGAGTCTACACTCAGCAATTATGGTGGATGTGTGACCTTGAACCTATTAAGTACATAATAGCTATTATATAATGTCTGTAAGTCAATATACTTATCTTACTTCACACAAACTGATTTGTGAACCAAGTTAATGGATGAGTATTCGTTTTACAAAGCACTTCCCTAGTTCACAAAATATTCACATCAAGATTACATTTACACGACCACCTTTGTCAGTGAATTTATAATAATGGTTTGATATAAAACGAAGGTGGGTTTATGTCTAAGTCTTAGGAACACAGGTGTGGTATGAAGTAAGCTACCCTTAAATTACTCCCATCATTTTCAAGATCATCTTTTTATTTATTTTCAAAAGAGAAAAACAGAACATGGAATTTCTGCCCTAGAGAATTTTGATTACTGGCCAGAAAACTTACCTGGCTGAGCTTGGAGAGCCGGTTCTCAGCTTGTCTACTAGTCTGCTGGTGAAGTTCAGCCAGTTTTCCTATCTTCTTGGCCAGGGGCTTACCCAGCTGGCCATTCTGTTCTGAGAACTTCTGCACTGCTTCATCCAGCTCCGTCAACTTGACATTGCAGGCATCCAGTGCCTCTCCCAGCGCCTAGGTGGGTCATCAAAGTGGAAGAACATCAGACTACAGAAAGTGAGTTTCTCCCGGTTTCTCAAGATCCGAAGGGTGATATTGGACTTTATTTTATTCTATTCATTTATTTTTTCAAAGGATGATATTTTGAATGTTTCCATAGAAGCCAAATGCTATAAAGAATAACTCTGCCATGATTAGGTCATTACTGTGTCTTCAGTTGGAAAGGCAGGGCAGGAGGTTTTGCAACCCTGGTGTTTATTTCCTATGAGGCTGAGAAACCTAACATTTTCCTTCTGCCCCACCCGAAAAGGATGAGTCACGTAACTCATCAGCAGAG
>PVKM010036895.1:0-14642 GCA_004027735.1 Carollia perspicillata | reverse complement strand
GATGATACGTACAAACATTTGATATGTAGTGAACAGACCGCTATAGGATTTGCAAACTCAAGGGGTGTGGCTTTGAGTGTTAAGGTACCTCCATACTAGCTGTATGATCATGGGCAAGTCATTCAGCCTCTATAAACCTCAGTTTTCTTAAATGTCAAGTGAAGATAACCTTTCCTTCCTTGCAAAGTTATTGGGAAGATGAAGCAGAAGAATACGCTGGAAGGGTGCCAGGCAACGTGGAAGATGGGAACTGTCATTAGGAAGCTCTGGGGAAAGGCTCAGGGTGGGACTCTTGAGGGAGCCGAGCTTGTCCTCTCTTTGTTTCTGAACTGACTGAGTGCAGGGTCTTTGGGTGTGAAAATGCAGGTGTTTGTGGTTGGGAGTCCAAAAGACTAGCTGAATGCTAATCTCCCCGTGCCCTTGTTTTCGCCTCCGGAAACTTTGAGGGTGGACAGCTAATCAATGGGAGGAAATGATGACTCCTGCATTGTGCACATCCCGACTGGCAGCCCGTGGCTGAGGCCCAGGCCCTGGGAGCATGCTTTGAGTCTTGAAGGAAGGCTAGGCAGAGAACTGTGGTGGAATTCCTAATCCTGGACCTGGTTGTTGGGGAGCAAGTTCTCATCCATTTGGGGCATCGAACAAGGCAGCAAAGGGAAGAGGGAGAAGAGAGGAGCGGTGCCAAAGCAGGCCTGGAAAATTAGGAGAAAACTAAAAGGGGGAAAGGAAAGGAGGTCTTGAGGAATTTGGGAGCCTGAAAGCAAGATGCCCAGAGAGGCATTTTGCACTCATGGCCTTGGGATGGGCAAACGATTTTTCTAATCAGCCCCACTGTCTTACCCTCCACTCTGACTGTATTTCCTGACCCAGACTATAATTTCTGCTCTGTCTCAAGCCACGCCCTCTCTTCTGTATTCTCTTCTTTCTGGGCCTAGACCTTCAACCTCTTCAGTCTCTCTGCTCTGACTAGAATCCCACCCACCATCCTTGGCTCAGTTCATCATGTTGACTTTGGTAGGGAAAGAGAAAGGGAGAGGGCAGAGGAGGGGGTGGATGCTTTTCAACCCGAGGAATCAGATTCCCAGCTGCTAGCAGTTTATTCTACCCCAAAGACCAAAAGGGTAGTCCTTTCCTTACTATCCCAAGGCTAGAACCAGCCTATGCCCAAATACACATGTTCTGATCCGAGTCATAAACAGTGGTTCCTGAGCATCTTTTACAGTGTGTGGAATCCACATCTCGGATGCAATGCATAATCTGCCCAACATTCAGCCCTAAGTCAGGCTCTGTGCCTTCCCAGCACAAGTGGCCCAAATCCACTGTCCTTCATGTCTTTCTGGAGCTCTTGGGCTAGGGTTGCTCTCAGCTCGGTAAGAAGCTTCTGTGAGAGTGGAGAAGAGGAGCAGATATAGCCAAGGATGTCAGGATAGCTTGTAAGGTGATTCAGACCCTAGTTCCGGGAAGGAGGAACCCAGGGAAATTCCTTTATCAGTGTTTCTCGCTCAGCAGTAGTAGCAGGCGGGGTGGAGAGCATACAGACTGCCCGTCTCCCTTGTGGGGACCAGCCCCTCTGGGAGTGCTCAAGCGCCTCCAGCCTGGCTGGGTGGGGTGGGGCCTGTGGGGGCTGGTGTGGCAGCTGTGGGCTGCTCCTAGGCCTGTCAGGGAGGAATGATTAATGAACAGCCGCGCCAGCTGAGGCTAACCTTTGGAGAGCTGAGCAGGACATCTGCAGAACTGTCAGCGCTCTGACAAGGACAGAGCTGAACAACCAATTATGCCGCCATCACTAAGGTGGGCTGTCACTTTAATCCCAGCCATTCACTTAAGCAAGGACAGGGAAATTTCTCCTCTGCAGAGGCGTGTGCCTTTGCCACCTTAACCATTTCAGGACAGGCCAGGGACCTACCCTGGGAGCCACTCGAATGAGGCCTCCTGACAAGTCACCTTACCTCTGGGCCTTCCCCTAGTTTTCAGTCCCTCTCTCAGACTGGCCATGGGAACAGAATTCTAAGTCCACACCTGTGCATCCCATTTCCTTCTGCTGCCTTCCACAGTTTGCAGGGTAAAGTCTGAATTTCTCAACCTGGCATTCAAACTTCTCGTCTCATTAATTCACTCATTCATGTATCTGATGAACAATTATCTATTGAGAATTTGGTACATAGTAAACAGACTGCTATCTAGCGAGCAGAGTAATTAAACCCAGGAGAGTTCTTACCCATTAGAAGCTTGTGGTCTCAGAGCAGAGGCAGGTAAGTAAGACCCCAAGCAGAGCAGAAGATCTGTCACAGAGGTGGTCTTAGAAAACTGTGGGGAGTCAGAGGAGGGACGCTGCACGCAGTGTGGTGGGGGCAAGGGGCAGGGGGCATCTTGGGATGTGTCTGAAGCTCTGAGCACACATTAGTTGGACAGAGAGGGAGGGAAAGGGAAAAGCAAGTACAAAGACTCTAAAATGAAAATTTCATGAATTCCAGCTGTGGCAAGTAATTCCACGTGCCTGGAATGCAGGGTCCATGAGAAGTGGCCAGTGGACTGGAAAAATGGGACCAAGTGGTAAAAGGCTTTGAACGTCAGATAAAGTGATTCAGAGTTACCCTGCTTCTCAGAAGGGACTGGATTTGGGACATGTCCTCCTGCCTGTGACTCCATCTTAC
The DNA here is from genome assembly GCA_004027735.1 of Carollia perspicillata. Lineage (NCBI taxonomy): Eukaryota > Metazoa > Chordata > Mammalia > Chiroptera > Phyllostomidae > Carollia > Carollia perspicillata. The sequence continues at coordinate 11,988 of PVKM010036895.1, read as the reverse complement.
CGTGTATCCTGGGTCCCAACTACATTGGACTTTTTTGTTATTCTCTGGCCTTGCCACATGGTCACACCTCCAGATTTTTGTTCCTGCTGTTCTCTCAATCTGAAACGTTGCTCTCACATGCTTTGCTGTAAAGGGAGGAGTTGTGTTGAGCTGAAATAACAGAAGCCCAAAGGAAGAGTGGCTTAGCAAGATGGAGGTTTATTTTTCTTTCATGTAACATGAGTTTGGGGATAAGTAACTCAGGGCCAGCCGTAGCACAGCAGTGTGATTAGGACCCCGCCTTCTGCCATCTTTCTGTCCCATCATCCTCAGTGTGGCTTCCAGCCTCAAAGTTACTCAAGGTCATAAGACGGATGCTAGAGCTGCAGCCATTGTACCCACATTCCAGGAAAGAAGAAAAAGGAAGGGAAGAAAGGCAAAGAGAATATATTTTCAACCAAGTCAGCCACTAGGAAGAGCTGTTCTAGAAGCCTTGCCAGAAACTTTTGCCTTCATTGGTTGCCCACCTGCAACAGAAAGTGGGACATGCGCATTTTTGCCGTGTTCATTTCATCCCCAACAAAATCAATGTTATCTTGTAACAGGGTGCAGCCAAGAGGGGACCCCCAAATAGGGATTTGTAATGGGGTCCAGAAGAGCTTGGAGATGATTGGCTCCACACCACAGGGCCACACCTGCCTGGAATGCTGGCAGCTGTGGCCAGTTTTGGGAGGAGCCGGAAATGGGGCTGCAGAGGAAGACTGGCGCTGAGATTTAAACCCAGACACGGCAGCCATTAGGGGTCTCTCTTTTTGGGACCACGCATCTGTTTACAACCACGCAGCTTTGGTGTCTTTGTTGGGACCACGAGGCTTTGAAAGTGCTCCCTTTTGCCATGTGGAGGGTGCCGGGAGGACTGTGTGCGTTTGTGGAGAACTTTAGTTCATATTATTCCAAATAAATAATAAATGCCTTTCCTTTTCACTGATCTCTGGTATTGAGAGACATCTTTCCTCATGTGATGGACAAAATGAACCCAATAGGTGGGGAGGAACCCCCAGAGAAAAAGGGAGGTCTTTTATATCATTCAGTGCCCGCACCCCCTGCCCCGTCTGTTCTGTAACAATCTTACTAAGGAAGAAGCAAAGAATGAATAGGCGATTAACAATCTCTGTCGCGACTGCCAAGCCAAAAGCACCTGAACATGAACTTCAGAAGAGGCAGATATGAGAGAAACTAAGGGTTAGAGAATGGAGGAGTCCTGGGGTAAAAGGTGTGGAGGAGAATGGTGGAACCAGAAAAGTAAGGGTACATCTAAAAAATTTTCTAAAATTCTAGGTCTCTCCCTAAGTTTTAACATTTAGCTTGAAAGAGAAGTTTTACATGCTATAAACAGAATAATGTAATAAAACAATCTCCTCCTAAAATCTCCACTTAAAAAAAATGACTCATGATGTTGGAAGAAGAGAGTGAAAATATGCTAAACTACTTAATCTTAAATAAAAATATCTCAAGAGATTCCAGTCCACATTGGATTCTGACAATTAGAAGAATGTAAATTAAGAACTATTTTTGAAAAATGTCAAGATTACAAATAACAAAATTAGAGCCAACATTTTTTTAAATACATTAAAGAAAATAAACATAAAAAATAGAGTCCATGTACAAATAGACAGGTAAAATGAAACAAGATAGTTACTAGCAGCATGACAGGAAAAAAACCACAACAACTAGTTGTAACAATGTGTATAAATGTATTACATTGCCCTATTAAATATAAAGTCAGATTTTTCTCAAAAATAAAATTCAGCTCTATTCTATTTTATAAGACAACCAACTACAACAAAAATAGGAAAAAATAATGTTTTTAAAAGGGATGGGCAAAAATACATCAGGTAAACAGAAACCAGGGACCGCGATATTAATCAGACAAATATAATTCAGAGCAATAAAGAATTCAACAAGAAAAAGAGTCTAGTTTTACGTAGAGAGGCTCCTAGCCTTAGCTTCATTAGGACTGCGAAATCTTGGAGCATTTCTTGTAGGATACCAGAAATGTATGTGAAGTGTCTCTGGGGAAAGAACTCAAGCTGTGCCCACTGTGGGGGTTAAGAAATGGCTAGGCCTGTCTTACAAGATGATAGGCCTTCCCACACCAAAAGGCTTTTTCCCTGAGATTTTAGAAGGTTCATCATTAAAGAAACCAAGTGTATAAGGAAACCAAGGGCAATGAGTATGACCAGAAGAAAAAATCTTAGTCACCAGAAGACAAAGTAACTCTAAGGACATTGTGGAATCTATTGTTGAGATTTGCCTTTTGGCCCATTCTCTGTTCTTTCTTTCTTCCAAGTCTTCTGGAAAGTATGAAAACTGTAAAAACTTGTAGGATGACTTTCCTAAAATGTGACTTTTTTTATTGAAAAAAGAAACCAGCAGTATGTCCTTGAGATCCCTATAATGCAAAAGGTGGACAAAGCTATTCGTTGACTTCTAATTTGCATGTGGTGCCATGCAATTGGATTAGTGCTCTAGAAATATGACTCTGATGGCGGTATGGAGTAAGTCTGGAGTTAGAAAGAATAAGCATTTTAAGAGCTGTTACAGTAACCTAAGGGAGAAGTACAGTTTGGCAGCAAAAGGGCTCTTGCATATTGTCATTTGTGCCCAGCAAAAACCAGGGGTGCTTAACAAACAAATGCATGGTGTAGCCCATGGGGGCCTGGAGGGAAGTGGAACGTCCGCTTACTGTCGTGATGGGATCACTGGGACCAGGTTTCCCTCCTGCTGTTAAACAAATACACATGCAGACCAAAGATGTGAGTGAACTATTTCAAATACTAGACTACGGTAGTAAAGGGCTGTTATCCTTGAGAGAACAGAAACAAACAAGGTCAGCTGTACAGTTACTACATATTTCTAGATCATGGCTCTGTGAAATTGAACCCAAATCTTGCTGACTGGAAGAGACAGGCATCAGAGAGAGGCATGCTGAAATTGTTATCATTTGCAAGGCAGAATACCAGGGAAGAGGGAGTAACACAGACAAAGCACTCCAGAAATCTGTATGTAATTCTCCTTAAGTCTATTGCTGAATCCTAAAATACATAAGGCTGGGCAAAGAATGACCAGAGGGTTGTAAGCGGAACAATTCCCAGAACTCACAGAGGGCTAGGATAGGTTAGAGTCCTGACCTATCAGGACAGAGAGGCCTTGCAAAGAGCGCAGATATTCAGTAGAGAACCCAGGAAGGCTTGCCTTGGTAATAGGGCTAAACTAGCCCAGAGAAAAGTTCACTTTAGACCTGTCCTAACAAAGCTTCAACCCTGAGAGGACCAGGCTGATTTGCAAGTAACTTACTTGCCTGCCAGAACAAAGTTTAACATTCTTTAAGGGAAGACAATTAAATTCAGAACTCAACAACATAACACTACAATTTTCAGCATGCAATAAAAAATTACTAGACAATCAAAGAAGCAAGATGACGTGGTCCATAACCAAAAGAAAATCAACCATTAAAAACAAAACTGGAAATGACAGATAACACAATTGGAAGACAAAAACTTTAAAATAGCCATGAATTTATGAATATACTAAAAGAATTAAAGAAAAACATGAATATAATGAGGAAGTAAATGAAAAAAATTTAAATCCTAGGGAACTTCTCCATACCAAAAATACAATATGTAAAATAAAATACTCACTGAATGGGATGAACAACAGATTATACACTATAGAAGAAAATGCCACTGAATTTGAAGACATAGCAATCTAAACTACCAAAATTGAAGCATGGAAAGAAAAAGGACTAAAAAAGTTAGAGGCTTCATGACCTGTGGGACAGTATGAACTTTAACATTCATGTAATAAGAGTCTCAGAAAGATGGGGTCAGGGGGAAGAATAGAAAAGTATTTAAAGAAAGAATTATAAACAATTTCCAAGTTCGATGATCCCACAGATCCAGGAAACTCAACTACTTTATGTAGGCCAAACATGAGAAACTCACACCAAAGCCTACCAAGAACTGCTGAAGAGCAGTGATAAAGGGAACTACAAGAGTAAATAATCAGTACAACTGCGGTGAGAGATTTCAATATGCCTCCTTTTACTTATTTTTATTCATAACTTGGTGAATCTTTTCCATCTATACATTTAGCTTTGATTTTGGTTAAGGAAGTTTTGCTTTTACTCTTCTTTTCTTTTAAATTGTGTCTTTGATTATTGTTTCTGTTATAGATATTCCATATACATCTTTGGAAATATCTTTAATTTTTCAATTGGACTTCCTTTTAATGTTGTTATTTTTTTTGCTCCTTCATATATTTCTTTTTTCCCCATTGCTTTACTCTTTTAAAACTCCAGTCCCAAGTCCCCTACATTAGTGATGGTTTTAAAATACTATTACTATTATTATTATTGCTACTGTTTTATGACTTGTTTCATTCTACAAGCCTTTGAAATGTACCCTTCACTTAAGCCTGAAACATGGGCACAATCTTTGATTTTATTCTTATTTCCTATTTTTAATGCATCATCACATCCTATAGTTTTAATCTCCACAAGATGTCTTGGAACCTCCTTATCTCTCTTCTCATAGCTACATCCTTTGGCCCCCAACATTTCTCTTCAGAGTTACAGCAAAAGCCTTCTTTCCTGGACTCTGGCATTTTAGGACAAGAGCCTGCCTCTTTAGCTAACCCAAAAAACTCCTTATAATGTTACCCTTGTCTTCCTCTCCAGATGCATGAAGCACCTTTCTTCTCTCAGATGCTGAAGCGATTAGCATTCCTGAGCTGGCCGGGCTTTCTCACTTGGTGATGCTGCATGTGCTTGCCCAGGCATCACTGCCTAGCCCCCACCGGGCACCCCCCCAGCAAGCTCTAATTCAGTCCTCAGGATTCAGCTCAAATATCACACACGCTGGGAAGCCTTCTCTCACACCTGTCACCCCTCCCTAGCCTTGCCAGGTGGGGTCCTCCAGCGTCCACATTTACCTCTATCATGGCACCCACCACACAACAGTGTAATCTTCTATGTATTTGTCCATCTCCCCCACCCTCAGACTGTGAGCTCCTTGAGAATGGGAATTACCTTATTCACCTTTATTTCCCTAGCTCCTAGCACAAGACCTAGTGTAAGACATTTTTACTGAATGACAAACCTAGAGTGCTGACCCGGTTCCAAGTCCTAGATGAATAGCACTCGGACCCCTTGCTTCATGCTGCTTTAAGCCAGCTCCTGGCCTCTGTGATACAAGCAGCAGGAAGGTTAGCTCCTGGCACAGGGTTGGACACACAGTAGGCACTCCGCAAACGTTTCTTGAGCTGGACTTGGCCGCAATATGTTATTCTGTCCTAAATTGGACCTGTGCCATGAGCGAGGGGCTGGAAGTCAATGATGCAAGGCTATTTAACTGCATCCAAACCAGTCTCCACAGGGATTATATGGATTTTGTTTTGCGTGGGGAAGTGAGAAGACTACAGAATAGAAGAAAGCCGATGCTGCTCGTTGGAAGGGTTATAATGACAGAAGGCCTGGTGACTGAGCAAGAAGAACCTACTGTGGGGTGTTTCTGAAGCTGGACAAATTCAGTGCAGCAAATTCCTGCTCATACATGGGGGCATCCAGCAAATGGAAATCAGATTTAGAATGAGATTACGTTTGCAGGACAAATAAATAAGTAAGTCAGACTCCCTCTACTCTGCTCCCTTAACCCCTGCATGCAGTGAGAGGTCTGAGAGGCAGGATGGTGGCTGGATTTTGCCAGCCAATGGTGCCCACAATGAAGAGGGCACAGAGTTTTGGGCAACCCCAGAGAAGGAGACTTGGGAGCGTTTGCAATAGGGTAGCAATGCAGCCCTACGCAGCCACTGGCACGTCAGGCTGGACCGGGGAATTGGCGTCTGCTGGGTCACGCCCGAGGGCCATTTTAAGAAGTAATGATAAGATCTAATCAATTATTGTGTAGGGGAGGAGAGGAATGATAACCAATAAATCTTTTAGCTAACTCCCCTGATTTTTCTAAGGCCTTCTTGCTGAAATCTCACATTAAAGGAGAAAGCATTGAGGTAGATGGGGGGAGCGGGGGAATAAATGGTGATAGGAAACTTGACTTGGGGTGGTGAACACACAATACAGTATACAGATGATATGTTATAGAATTGTACACCTGAAACCTGTATAATTGTATTAACTAATGCCGCCCCCAATAAATTCAATCAAAGTAAAACGAAAAGAAGAAAGCATTTACTTTTCCTCAATGTTTTAGTTCAATTATAATTTCACGATTTTTCTTAAGCTGAGTAACCTCCTCACTGCTGACAATGTTTTAGAGGCCGGGGATCTGAAGAAGAATGAGAAAGCCTCTGTCGTGGTGGAGTTTTGAGTGTGCCCAGAAGGTTGGAGGACAGAAGGAGAGGAGCTGGTCTGTCGCAGGCTCTGACGCCTGCAGGACTACCTGAGAGGCGGGGCCGGGAGCTGGGTTGGGCGGTCAGCTGTCCTGTGAGTAGCACAGGGGCCCAGCTAATTCCAAGGAGGCTGGAGCCCCAGGGGAAGTCAGTGGGTGGGAGTGGGACAAACAGCTCTGAGAACGTTAACTAGTAAACCAGAAATGGGGTAAGGTCAGTTGTGTGGGGACCGTGGGGAAGAAGCAAAGACCTAAAAATAACCCCAGATTGTTGAGATCAGAAAGTACTCAGAGCATCCAAGGAACCAGAAGAGAAAAGCCTTTGGTGCCCTGGAACCTCACGCAGTGTTTCCATGCTAGGCATTAAATGACTTCTGCGCCAGTGTGGTGGGGAGACGGGCACACACCACCCAGGGGTACAGCACGGTGAGAGCAAGAAGCTCTGGGTGCTGGTGGGGGCAGAGGAGAAGGAAAGGCTTCGTGGAAGTGACGACATTTGCCTGAAGCCTCCGGAAGGGCCAGGGCAACCCTAGCCTTGACACATCCCCTGGAGAAACAGCCCTCCCTGCACCAGATGTCTGAGTGACTGGCAGTTCTGTGTAACTCCTTTCCTGAAACCCCATCTCCACCAACTGTTCCTGGGCTGGAACATTGAGATTCTGCGAAGCGGTGGGCCTATTGGAATGCACAGGAGGCAGCCTGCCTGCCTGCCTGGCTCCTCTTCTTCCCCTGGGCTGTGTTCCCAGGGAAGGTGAGCACCTTCTTTTCCATGACTCCTGAGTGGAACATTGAATTCCCCTGGGAAAGTCCATTAATTCAAAACCCAATGATTCAGAATTTGTGAGCATATGAATAGGGACTTCGATTAACTTGTCTCTTGATCTTGAAAGAAGGAAGGATTTTTCTAATCTCATCAATAGGGCAACATTTCATGGGTAGTGATGGATGTAGAAGTTATTTGTCAAAGGCTTCAGGAGAAATCAGAGTCACAGAAAGAGATCTCTGGCCATTCAATTCAGTCACAGGTGAGTTTGGTTTCCAGTTTCTGCTTGCATGGTTACATGCATCCTGGGTTGGGGAACTCCTCCCATGCTGAAGCACCAGAATTCATGTTGTGGCAAATCAACCACAAGGGTCTTTCTTATACTGGAACCTTTCTGTGTGGCACCCAATCATCGTCCTCTCTTTCTGGCCTCTAGAGCTGCCCAGCACTTGTTTGTACTGCAAGGATGCCCAGCAGGCACCTGCCGATGAGCTCTCCAGGTCTTCCCTTTTCTGGTTACACACATGGGACTTGACCTTGAGGCCTCAAGCCTCAGGGAGAGGTAGTGGATGTTCAGGGAGAGAAACTGCAGTGGGCTACCCTCCTGGGGATAGAAATAGCCAGCAGCTGCAAAGTCTTGGCCTGGAAAACTCTGCCAGGGAAGGATGGGGACATGGGAGAGGATTCTTGGCCAGCCGCACCCCCAAACCAGGCTCGTGGGGAGAAGGTGAAGAGCTGAAGGAGGACGGCAGAGGCTCCAGAGCAGAGCTCTCGCAGGGTGTGGAGGGCAGGCAGCGAGCCCCCGCACGTGTCACCCGAGCACTCTTCCTCCCCCACCCCTTCCTTCCCTGCACCCTCACTCCTCCTCACGCTCCTCTTCTCTCCCTCCTTGTCTGGCCAACCAGTTTTTGGCTGGTGTCCCTTCTCTCACTCTCTTGTCTGTGTCTTTCGGCCTGTCCCATTCTCTTTATTTCCTACACCTTTTATCTCTCTTTAGTTCTGTTTTTGTGGTTCTTGCCCTTCTCCTACCCTTCCTGCCTCTGGCACTGTTTATGTGAGTCTCTCTCCCTGTTTCTGATCTATTCAAAGAGAACGTATCGTGTATACAATACCATATACACACATACACAATTTCATAAACACAAACCACAGTCAGCTGTCCATTTGGGGATAGTTGAGAACAGGTAATTTCTGCAGCAGGCAAACAGGACACAGAGATGAAAATCCAGATTCACAAATACGAAATTATTTGCCCCAGGAATTATTTAAACAGCTAGTGCATTTACAAATAGGATTCAATTTACAAAGACTGGCTTCAAATGTAACCTCTCTGTACATCGCTCTAATGCATGGTGAGTTCATACCTGAGTCTTAAAAAAAACAACAACAGAATGTATTAAGCCTGAGTCCTTGTTCCTTTGGACAACTGGAGGAAGCAAAATCTTTTCTTGAAGTCAGCTTGAGAAAGTGGGAAAAGGCATCAGTTTTTAATTTGGGCTCCTCAATCGTCTAGCTCTAGGAAGGCTCAGCCTCACTGAGCCTCTGTTTTCTCATCTGTAAAGTGGGGACGATAAGATGACAAGGCAGGTCTGTTGTGAGGAACACATGAGTTGACATGTGTAATTCACAATTTTTGAAGCCGGGAGGATTATGGAAGGGTTTAGAAGCAAAGATATCTAGGATCTTTCTGGGCATTTTCTGATCACACTTGGCAAAACCATAAAGCTTTGGAGCCTGGATTTAGGAAGGCCACGGCTCTTTGTGGTAAATTCCACTGGAAGGACCATCTTTAATCCCTGGAATTAGTTTACAGGGAAACTTGTTTGAAGCTGACATGTGAAGAAATCACAATAGCTCTCTATTATTGTTAGTTTAGGTGAGTTAACAGGTATATTGCAAATGATCTGTTTGATAGATTGTATTCCTTAGAGGCAACAGTTAGACATGAATTTACAATTTGGAAATTCGAAGCTCTGTATCAGGAGGAAGTAGTACCGGGTGACATAGCAGAGGATGCAAATTTCAAGAATGAATAGGAGAGAGAAAATCTTGAATAAATTCATGGCAATAAGAGGGAAATAGAAGGGATGAGGAAGTGATTAACAAGAGAGAAATCTGTAGGATTGGAGGGAACCCACTGGGGAGGATGGGGCTTTAGTCTAGAGGCTGTGGGATCTACAAAGGTACTTTATCAGTTTGTGTGCATGTGTGTGAGCTGAGAGGAGGAGAGGCCAGAAACTAGGTGGCAAGAGAAACCCAGGGGGCTTCAGAGGACAAAGCCAGAGGGACTGCCCAGCTGGCAGTGGAGAAGACTGTAAGAGTTTTGACAACAAGTTGACTTAGAATCCAGAGTTCATGGAGTAGGTGAAGTACTCAGGATCAGTGAAAAGCAGTTCATTCAGTTCTGGGACTAAATCCAGACCAGATTGGTTTAAATAGTCATTGATACTAGTTAATGATTAGAACAGAATGGTTGCGAACTACTCATTTCCTTCAGCCCTACAGGAAATGTGCTAATTTTTTTTTTAAAGGCCTGTCTCAGGTTGCTTTCTCATCACAGGCACTGCCAGTCGAGCCTCTGCCCCATCTCTCCTCCAGTACTGCTTGTTAAGCTCACTAGTGACCACCAGGCTGCTAAATCCAGAGGCCATTTCTGAGTCTTAACTTATTCAATCTGTCACCACTATTCAGTACTGATGTCCACCACTTCTTTTCAGCATATTTTTAATTTTGAAATTTTTCAAAGCTATAGAAAATTTGCAAGAGTGCCTTAACGAACACCCATATATCCTTCCACCGATTGTTTGGCATTGTACCACACTTGGGATAGCTTTTCCCATAAAATTAGACAAGTTATGATTGCTTTTTCTGTCGAACCATTTAAAGATAAATCACAGGCATCATGGCCCTTCACTCCTATATACTTATGCATGCATCTCCGAAGAATAAGGGAATATATCATGGATACAGTAGTATTATCTAAAAGGTAGTGTATGTTCTAATTTCTCTCACTGTCTCAATAACTGGCCTTTCCAACAACCACAAAATTTCCAGTCCAAGATCCCACCCAGTACCTCGCACTGCATTTACTCGTCACGTTAATTTGGTTTTTCTTTCATCTGGAACTGCCCCTCAGTCGTTCTTTGTCTTTGACATTGACATTTTTGAAGCCGACAGAGGTGTTGTTTTATGGAATGTCTGTTGCTTCCTCACAGTTGGTTTCCGATGACCCGTCTTTGGCAGGAATGCATTCTTCTCAGTGCGTCAAGTCGCGAGGCCCTGATGTACTTTGTCCTGTCGTTGGTGCTGTTTGCTTTGATCACTCAGCTAAGGTTCCACCCACGTGCTTCCCCACTGGAAAGGGATGTTCCCCTTTGTACTTAGCACCTGATCTGTGGGGAGGGGCTGTGGCCTGGGTCCCCAGTGAGAGATTTTTAGATCCATTCATGATTTTTACCTGGACCATTTATTGCCACATGTTGAATTTCTTACTCTAACGTTCCCCCTACAGTTTTTAGTTGGTATTCTACTCTAAGAAAGACTTTTCCCTCCTCCCCCTTTATTTATCTGTTTGGTTGGTTGTTTAATTTTAACTCAGTGAGTTATGATCCATTACAGTTACTATTCATTATACTGTTCAAATTATCACCAAACTGGCCAGTGGGAGCTCTTTTTGGGTTGGCTCTGTGTCCCTTTGGACATATTTAGAGACTGAATACACAGACAGACAAGGGCCAGACTGTATGTAAAAAACAAAAACATACAAAACAAACAAACAAAAACAAACCCCTCTGATAATCTGTAGCAACCTGCCTAGGAAGCCAACCCATTATCTGCAGTGACCAGCCCATGAAGCCAGCCTGCTACCGCTACAAGTCAGACCATCAGGAAGTCAGACCACTCTCTTTGGCAACTGATCCAGGAAAGGAAACTATTAACCTCTATGACAAGCAGCCCCAAATGGCCAGGACTTAATTAATAACTGACAGCTTTCCTAATTTTTGTCCCTGCTCCAGTAGCAAAAATCACATCTAATGCACAAATCTTGGTTTCCAAATATCATTCTCCAATAAAAATAACCAGGGATCCTTAGAAAAATGACTGAGTCTAAGGCTGAGGCAAGAAAATACCAGATGAGCCCGGGGAATCTTGTAGTAACAGAAAGTGAAGAAGAAGAGGAGAGAGAGAGAAAGAGGGAGAGAGAGAGAGAGAGAGAGAGAGAGAGAGAGAGAGAGAGAGAGAGGGAGAGAGGGAGAGAGAGAGAGAATGATGGGAACATGTCAAAAGGATACAGGGGCCATTCTGAATGAGCCCACAATGGCCAAAGCTGGGATAATTTAAGCAATAGAATATATTACAATGATACTGGATTATGACCCTGAAATAAAATGAATTTCTATTAGTCTATACTGTTATAAATGAATATGGAACAAATAAATAAATAGGGGAAGAGAGACAAGTTCCTCATGCAGAATTCCAAATAATTTATGTAGATCTTTGTCCCTCGAGGAGTTGGAGCATACCTCCCCACCCTTTATGAATGGATTGCACGTGTGACTTCCTTCCGAAGAATACAGGGTGGAAAGGGAGGGGGAGAGTAACTCTAAGTGAAAAAACTGGCAAACAGGGCTTCAGCCAAGTGGTCAAATTCAACACCAACAGTGATGAGTCATGTTGGTAGTATATACCTTTGGTATGTGATGACAATGGCTCTTTTCTTCTATGCCCCAAACCCATAACCTAATTATGAGAAAAGCATCACAAAAATCCCAATGAGGGATGTTCTACAAAATACCTAATGAGTACTACTCAAAACCATCAAGATCATCAAAAACAAGGACA
>PVKM010036894.1:0-14649 GCA_004027735.1 Carollia perspicillata | reverse complement strand
CATTGAAAACCAAAAAGCAAAGCTGCAATGAATTTGCCTTCTTGGGCACATTTCTGGTTGCAGTCTACCAGGTACTGTGTTATGAGCCGTACATATATTGCTTCATTTGCCTCATTTAATCCTTATAGTTATCTTACAAGACAGATACATTTTCCCCACATTACAGACAAACACACTGAGTGTGAACAAGTTGATTAGTTCACGTGAGTCGCAGAGAGAGGAAGAAAGAGAATGGCAAACCCAGGCCGTAAACCAGATCTCTCCGGCTTGGAAACCCCTGCTTTCAGCTGTTAAACTGTAATATGACAACAGCATCAGTGCCAGAAACTTCTAAATCCTACTGATTCTGACTGTAATACAACTTCAGGAACTATTTATAGGATTTTAGTGAACTAAGGTGTCTCGTGCCCCTGGACTTGTGTACACTTGTCCTTTCTATTAACACACCTTTACCGCCTGGTTAAAATTCCTGCCCAATCTTCAGTGGTTAAATTTGTCATCTCTTTCCATCTTTTCCTAAACCTCTGACTGAGAAGACAGCCTTCTGTCTGCCTTTGCAACATCCTATGCTACCAATGTGCTCAAAAACCTGTTAGATCACCTTTGTATCTCTCAGTGGACAAGTCCTCGGGGTCAAGAAATCTTGGCAGCTTTGGTAGAAGAGGACCATGTGGCTTTGGGGTGCTCCCTTTGGCCACAGAGCCTGGGAAGCAGGAGAGACTTTGCCTGAAAGAAGAGTGAAAGAACTCTTGCCAGCAGGCCATGAGAAGGTGCCACATGGCTTTAGGTTAATTAGAGATCCTGCCTGGACGGTGATGCAGCTGATGGTGCCAGCAGCCTAAAACATGGACATTTGCTTCTTTTCCAGAGTTATGGTACCCTGAATTAGAACAGGGGGATAAGGAAGCACTGTGGATATCTGTGGGTACCGAAAAAGAACCTTGATATTTTAATAGATGAGAATAAGTCTACAAAGACTACCAAGACACAATCTGCTTGGGGAGGAAAGGTGGTCCATCTCTCAAAGGGGAAGGGCCAAGAGCCTTTTCCTCAATGGGCTTTTACTGGGTTCATTTTCCACAGGAATACAGGTAAAGCTCATCAATCATTGTCAGGCAGTAAGGATCAAACAATGAATAGCATACAAAGAACTATGAGGGCTTATTTCTGAATCAGGGTCTGTTAGCTAAGGAGCTACAAAACTGGGAAACAAACTCATTTCCTGCTCAGATCCTTATCATGTAATTGAGGACATTCTTAGCAAATCAGATTTCACAGGATTTTATGCATTCTTTTTAAGGCCTGGTCACCCTGGGGAACCCGCCCTTTCCAGCTCAGGGCTGCACCACCCTCTGTCATTGTTTCGGGCTTAAGTCAGGCAGGGAAAGTAGGGCAGCCAAGAGATTAAGAGACTTCTTACAGACAGAATGAGGACCCAGGCTATGTCAAAGCCTAGGGGCAAGGGTCCCTCACCCCCTTTTGCTATAGCCCCCCAAGCCCTTCCCTGTAGGCCCCCCATGATCATGCCTGTTCTAGGTCATCCCTCCCTTGAGGAATCTCACCCGTCATTAGCTAACTGATTATGCATTGAGGGCCAGGCAGGGTAAAGTAAAAGGGGCAGAAGCAGCAGGCCTGCCAGAGAGATAAGCTTTGTCTCCTTAGTGGCTTATGGTCCCAAAGTCGTGCACTCAGCCTTAGCCGTGGGAAGGTTACAGCTTCTGAAACCAGGCAGGGCAGTTTCCAACAACTCTCTGCTTTTCTCTTGCTACTTTTAAGATTCTCTCTTTATCTTTAACCTTTGGCATTTTAATTATTGTGTCTTGGTGTGGTCCTCTTTGGGTCCAATTTGTTTGGGACACTCTGTGCTTCCTGGACTTAGATGTCTATGTTCTTTACCAAATTAAAGAAGTTTTCTTTCATTATTGTTTCAAATAAATTTTCAATTTCTTAAGTGTGGCCGGAGCTGAACAAGTAGGTAGGGGTCAGGCAAGGCAGAGCAGCCCATACAGTCTTGCCACCAGGAGGATTTTAGTCATCTTGTAACAGGGTGCGGCCAAGAGGGGGGCCCCAAACAGGGATTTGAAATGGGGTCCAGGACTCAAGGTGTCCAGGAAATATTAGGATGTCCTCACCCCTTCTCCCACAGATGTGAGTTGGGGGAAGGGACACATGGAGCAGGAACATTGAGAGCTGTTTCGTACAGCAACAGCTTTCCAGCTAACCTCTGGCATGGTCATTTAGCATATCTCTAACCTTTAACTGGCTGCATAGATGAGTTAAATAACTGTGGCCATGCTTGGAGCCAGGGGGATGAAAGTCACTTCTACCCAAAATGTAACTGGGGGCAGGTCTCCTGAGTTACAGCACGTGCGTGGGAGCTTGGACAAGATTGGCTCCATGACATGGGGATACACCTGCCTGGACTCAGGATGGCAACCCAGTAAAGCTGGAAGGATATGAGAGTGCTGACAAGTGTAGATGATTTTTGGAGGGTTAGAAATGGGGCTGCAGAGGAGGATTGGCATGGAGATTTAAAACCCAGACTCGGTAGCCATTGAAGGGGAGAGTCACGTGTTTTTGGCCAGAGTGGGGACCCCCACAGCTTGGATGGAGAGAATCCCCATGCAGCTTTAGCAGAGAACCACCACTCAGCTTTGGCAGAGTGGCAACCATCCTGCTCCCCTCGGCTTTGGTGGAGAGAAGAACAATGTGGTTTTGGCCAGAGTGGAGACCCCTGCAGCTTTGGTAGAAGAGGACCACATGGCTTTGGGGTGTTCCTATTGGCCACGTGGCCTGGGAAGCAGGAGAGACTTTGCCTGAAAGAAGGGTGAAAGAACTCTTGCCAGTAGGCCATGAGAAGGTGCCACATGGCTTTGGATTAATTAGAGATCCTGCTTGGATGGTGACACAGGTGATGGTGCCAGCAGCCTGAAACATGGACCTGTGCTTCTTTTCCTGAGTTTATGGTACCCAGAATTAGGGCAGGGGGATAAGGAAGCACTGTGGGTGTATGTGGGTATCCAAAAGGACTTTGGTATTTTAATGAAGATATTAGGTCACTACTTTAAGTCTGTATAGCTTTAAATAAACCTTTCCTTTCCTTTTCACAAATCTCTGGCGTTGAGAGATGTCTTTCCTAAGGCAGCAAACAAATGAACCTAGTGGGTGTTCTTTTTGGTAATAGTATATTGTACACCCCTTGACCCTGTGTGTGGGGGTGTTCTGTAACAGTTTTGGGGGTCCCTGGGTGGGCCAATAATTGCACCCCCCTTGGTCTGTTCTGTAACAGTCTTTCCCTTAAGAATAATAAGACCTCATTCTTTATATTATATTAAGCATTTTAGAAATAAATTTATCCTGTAAAATATTAACAACATTTTATGATATACAGGCAAGCAAGGAAGAGTATTACTGAACAAAGTAAAAGATGCCCTCCCCAATGTGGCTCAGTTGGTTGGGCATCCTGCTGCATAGTGAAAGGTGACTAGTGCAATTTCCAGCCAGGCCACACACCTGGGCTGCGTGGGTTCGGTCCCCAGTCAGGGTGTGTACGAGAGGCAACCTGTCAGTGTTCTCTCTCTGATGTTTCTTTCCCTCTCTTTCTCCCTCCCTCTCCCTCTCTTTAAATATAAATAAATATTTTTTAAATTAAATGAATAAAATAGAAGAAATGAAAATTTATAGATTGATATGTAGACCTGATCTATTTAACTAAGTAGCTAGTGGGCACTTGAACTGGGGCTAGTCCCAGTTAAGGTGTTCTGTAGCATGAAATGCACACCATATTTCAGAGAATTAACACCAAAAAGATTATAAAATAGCACATTAAAATGTTTACATTGATTTCATGTTAAATAATATTTGTGATACATTGAGGTAAAGAGAATACATTACTTTTTCATCTCTTTATTTTTACTTTTTTAATGTGGCTACTAGAAAATATAATTATATTTCATATGCGGATCACATTGTATTTCTGTTTGGAGAGCACTGATATACAACCTTCATGTTAGCACATACATAATAACTTTTTTAAATCATAACATTTATGGTATGTACTTGGCTCCATTGTAAGTGCTTTGCCATATGTTAATATATTTAATCATCACAGAAGCCTAATGGGATAGGTACTACCATTACCCCATTTTGTAGATTAAAAAACTGAAGCACAGATGCTGCATGGAACTTTTTCGACTGGCACACAAGAAACTGACAACATTGATGCTGTCTTGAGTAGGAACTGGGGATTAAGGTGTTGAAACAAATTTCTAGGCCCAAGTTGGACCCATTCTTGCCTGGCGTGCCACATCAACCAATTGAAACTTACATAGTCTTCCTGTCCCCGTGGACGCTCCATGTGACCAGAAATGCAGTATCTCCAGTCAGCAATTCCAAAGGCCAAGCCAACTTTCAGCTTTACGCTTATTTCCTCATTCCTTCTTCTTTATCCTTCAAAAGCTTCCTGCCTGCTTTCTGCCCTGTTTTGCAGTTCTTGGGACCTATGGGAACAGAGACTGGCTACTTCATAAAGTACGAAAGTTTCTATCACCTAAATTGTCTTCTTTAATCATTTTAACAAAAATTAGTGATAAAAGGAAGACTGATTTTCATTGTGCATCTTTCTGTACAGATTGAATGTTGTTTCAGTATGAACATGTGATCTGCTACCACTTCAATTTAAATATAAAAAACATGTTGGGACAATCTCCAAAATCACAGTGTTGAGGGCATAAACTCAAGTATAATTAAGTACAATTGAGCACTTAATTGAGAGTAATCAAGAGAAGATCAGCTAGAAGTCAAACATAAAAAACCATTGAAGAATTTGCATCTTTCAACCTAATTACAGACATGTCCTCCTTGCTTATTACCTGGAATCTGCCAAAATGATGGTGTTTCGTGAGTATTCAATTGTTTCTAAATGCCAAAGCTTTCTCATGGAGGAACCAGGCCCAGCAACTGCTTCCACAGAATACAGCTTCCACCAAGACAAAAGGTCTGAAAAGAGAAAAAGCATCTTGCATCAGATATGCCTGCAGTATTTACCATAAATTGGGTAATGTTCTTCCTTTGTATATATGTGAATTCAGCTTCTGCAATGTATATGAGTTTATAAAGGTCTTCCTTCAAACATGGCTTACAAGTCTTGTGTGAGCCAAGGTCAGGCTCACTATGGCTGAGCAGATACTCTTCTTGCTTCAACCACATTTCCACACTAGTCGGCACCATTAGAGAAGCCCAGATTGTTAAGAAACTCTTAAAGTAACAACTTGTATTTACAGAAAATGTACTGTGCTTCTCTCTCTCTCTCGCTCCATATGCACACCTCACGGACACTCCTACCGTTCACCCTCATTTTGTGCGTATGTATTCTTCTATATGTCAGACTCTTTCTAAGAGCCAGTGGGGCAGGGGGTAGCAGTAACCTAGAGAGAAAAAAAGATTTTCTCTCATGGCTAATATTCTTCTGGAAGTAGACAGAATAGCAATGGCAAACATACAGACAATGGTGATCAATCCAATGTGGGGAAACGGTTATGAGACACAGAGGTGGAGGGAAGGTAGCTTATTTAGAAAGGGTGATCAGGGAAGGGATGAGGAGGTGGCGTTTGAGTGAGCCAGCCATGAGGCTATGGAGGGGGAAACATTCTAAGCAGAAGGCAGAGCAGGTAGGAAGGCCGCAGAGAGAGGGCAGGTCTAGCACGTCTGATAAGTAGTAACAGTAACCAGACCCTGGAGCAGGGTAAACCAGAGGAGAGTGGTGGGCTATCTACCCTCAGAGAAGTAGGCCGAGGTCCCTGTCACATTAAAAGATTTGTAAGCCATAGTCACACACGTTTATATTTTACTCTAAATTTAATGGGGCTTTCAAGATTTATATTTTAAAATGTCTGGCACTCAAATTTTGAGCACTAGCTTAATAATAGCAGTGAAATTATTGTGCAGAATCAACTGGTATCTGGGACTTAATATCCAAGGGCTTGTGGTTGCTCAGCATGGGTCCCCTCATCCCCTGCCCCCCAACAATGGTAACTCCTGGGTGCTGGATTGAAAACGCAGAACCTCGGGCCCTGCCCCAGATATATAGGGTCATAATTTGCATTTTAATAAGCTGTCCAGGAGATTCATGAGCACATTAAAGTTTGAGAAGTGCTTCCTAAGGTAAGGAGTCTGGACATTGACTGCATTTTGGAATCACCATGACAGCTATTAAAAATAGTGACGCCTGTTTCATCGCAGGGAGGCTGGTGCAATTGGTCTGGGTGCAACTGAGACAGGATAGTAAGAAACTAGGGAAATTCCTTGGCAAGTGGGCAAGTGGAATAGGGAAACTGAGAAGATAGCTGGGTACAATAACCAAGCAATTTACAGCCAGGGGCAGATGGTCACCAGGCCGGAAGGCCCCCAGTGCCTGGCAGGGGGTAAAACTGGGAAAAGAAGACCTTGGCCCAAGGGTAACTTCTCCTCCCCTGGCTTTTCCCTCCAGGAGATAACATCTAGAATATAATAACATCTAGGCCTTGGTTGTATTTCAGCTCCAGGCCCAGAAAAACAGCAAACCCAGGTGGACATGGCCAGAACCAACTGTAAAGACATATAACCTGTCACTGACCAATCAATGGAGATTACTATTCTGAAAAGGCATCCCTGGAGAACAGATGACTATTCTACTAAAACCCTCCCCTGAGACCTCTCTTAAAATGTCCCACCTGCAAGAGAGAGAAAAACAAAAGCCCCAAGACAAAGGACCCTGTGCATACCTACTCGTCCTCTGGGGAGCAGCCCTATCCACTCCCTTTTCCTTCTTCTTCCCTTCCTTCTTTCTTCACAGGCATGTGTGCCCTAAACTCTAAGGCAATGGACAGTGGCAGCTTGTCCCAGACTGATCCCCTGAACCTGTCCCCAAAGCTCCCTTTTCTCTGACTTCCGAGTGAGCTAAGGCAACCCAGCCTAGACTATACTCTTGCTTCTTCTGTGATGAGCCCTTCCTCGTTTCACTGTCCCAGCTTTAATAAATGGATCCTCACAGTCACCTGGACTCGTGTTATGAAATCTTTCCTACAGGAAGTCAAGAACCCACACACTACGGCTGGCCCTCGGCAGACCCACTCAGGGCCAGGCCCCTGGCCGGCAACAAAGCCATGACATTGGCACTTTGGAAGCCCCTTATCTTGCAATGGTTGGAAACCACTGACCTAAAGCGTCAGTGGGTGACCAGCAGCTGTTTTTCACCCTCGGCTGATTACCCCTGAACCATTTGTCTTTATTTCCCCTCATAGCGGTTCCCAGGGTCTTACCTGGATTTCCTTTCTCAAGGTCACTAGCAAAAAGTGCTTCTCTCTCTGGGGATTTCCAAATTGATCACACTGAGGAAAGAGTCAGGCTAACCCTGAAGATAGACAGGCTTTTAATGTTAAGGGTAAACTGCTCTCTGTACCAGGCTGCAGGCTGCCAAATAGAACAACCCTGAACAAGTTACAAAACCCAGTGTTCCTTCAAAATTGATTCTAAAGTTCCCAATGCCCTTTGAATGGAAAATCCAGGATGAACTCAACTCTCTGGTCAGCCTCAGCGTTTCAAGTTATCAAACATTCATAAAAGGCTTTTTCTTCAAAATTAATTGTGGTAGACGAATAGGTAGT
This sequence comes from Carollia perspicillata, assembly GCA_004027735.1. NCBI lineage: Eukaryota > Metazoa > Chordata > Mammalia > Chiroptera > Phyllostomidae > Carollia > Carollia perspicillata. Next base: position 7,006 of record PVKM010036894.1, on the reverse strand, counting down.
ACTCCCCCTGAAACCTACATGATTTTACTAACCAGTGCCATCCCAATAAATTCACTCCAAAATATAAATAAATAAATCAAAAATAGGTAGCACTCTACAGTTAATTGTCATCTCTGAGGAGTTGGTCCCACCCAGATCCCACCCTGCACAGAAACGAGCTCCCTGGGCTTTTCCTGCCTGACCTTTAAGTCACCTCCTAAGCTGACTTCTAGAGCAGACACTAAGAGTCCTACGGTTGCTAAATTGTAGCCAAAGGTCTGCAGTTCTTAATGAAGTGATTTCTTTTCACGTTAAACTTCTGTTGAAACAAGATGAGTGTAAGGAAAAGAGGAAAGAGACACTCCAAATGGTCACACAGTGATTTAGCCCCATGTCTTCTACTCAGGGCTTGAAAGTATTAGCTTGAATTGCTTTTCTAAAGAACCACTACCTATTTAAGAGGAAAGATACAGAAAAGAGCATCTCCTATCTTTTATTTTATTTTTAGTTATAACTGATATACAGTATTATGTTAGTTTTAGGTGATTCAACATTAATATGCCTTGCAAGTGATCACCACAATAAATCTGGTAACCCTGTCACAGGACATAGTCATTGCTATGTTCTTGACTCCATTCCCTACCCTGCACATTACCTGTGACTTATTTTATAACTGGAAGTTTTGCACTCAATCCCCTTTCTCTTTTTGGCCCCTGTGCAATCCCCTCATTTCTCTTCAGTTTTCTAAACTTTGAGCATCAATAGTCCTTATCATTTTAAATCTGCCTCTTGACAATTTATTAGCAAAAGGATTTAAACTACCTATAAAAAGCATTTAACCTACCTATTAACTACCTAGTAAAATGATAATTTCATAAAAATTCAAACTTCACTCCAAACTAATCTAAAAATAATTAAATTGGGAGAGGAATAGGAATTTAAGACTTATTTTTCTTACTAACAAATATGAATATTTACTAACCAATACTGTGAGAGAATTAGAAGATATTTTATGAAATATTTTTGTAGGCCTGGCTGGTGTGGCTCAGTGGATTGAGCACTGGCCTGTGAACCAAAGGCTCACCGGTTCGATTCCTGGTCAGGGCACTTGCCTGGGTTGTGGGCCAGGTTCCTGTTTTGAGGTGTATGAGAGGTAACCAGTCGATGCATCTGTCACACATCAATGTTTCTGTCCCTCTCTTTCTCCCTCCCTTTCCATCTCTCTAAAAATAAATAAATAAAATCTTTTAAAAAAAGAAAAATATTTTTGCCATGCAAGGTTTTAAGGAGAGGAGGGAGTATTCAAAGCCATTGGTTTTATAATGGTGAAATTGTAGACTGCCTTCTTTCTAATGTTCAAACCATGAAAAATATTCTATGCTTTGAGTTAATTTGGATGGTGTTCTTACGCTGGCTTGGAGTCTAGGCCAAGAACAATTGGAATTAATTCAGGAATTATGCTCACTCATTCTGTAACATCTGGGCCTTTGTCAATCGGCTTTGCTTATTCTTGCAGTCACATTGCAATCACCAGCACCACTCTGGGATGCTTTGAATTTAATTCCCCTCCTAAGGACTAGGTTTTCTACTATTAGTACCGTCATCTCAAGCATATGTAATGTAATCAGTAACTTCATTACATACGCATGCTATTTTCCGTGATTTGTTTCTGAACAAGTTTATTGCTGCCCTAGGGCCTTAGCACTAGCTCTGCCCTCTGCCTAGAATGTTCTTGCCTCGCTTTTGTTATTTAATTCTCAATTCCCTCCTCAGAGAACCTTTGCCTGAACATCCAATCTAAAGGAGTCCCCCAGACATTTCTATCACGCCCCCCATGTTATTTTCCCCCACCACTGGTTACTGCTTGAAATGATTTTATTTCCTTGCCTCACCTTCTACTAAAATGAAACTTCTTATGCTTGGGATCTGTCTACTTACAGCTGTCACGGAACAGATCCATAGCACCTAAAAGTATGACTGGGACATAATGGGTGTTTAAATATTGTTGACCAGCTTTCAGAAACAGTTGCGGATATTTTGTTATCATTTCATCCAGTAGTGGTCACTGAACTAAAACATCATGAATCTTTATCTTTAATGCATCAGAAAGACAACAGAGATTATTAACATATGACTGTTTTTTAAAAGACTTGTAAATTACCACTCTTTTTAAAACATTTATGTATGCATTTTTAGAGACGAGGAAGGGAGGGAGAATGAGAGGGAGAAAAACAGTAGTGTGCGGTTGCTCTTTTGCGCCCCCAACTGGGGACTGGGCCTCCAACCCGGGCATGTGCCCTGACTGGGAATTGAACCGTCAACCCTTTGGTTCACATAGCAAGCATTCAATCTACTGAACCACACCAGGCTGGGTGAAAACACCATTCTTTAATAATGAAACATCAAATTATGGTAGTAGAAATGAAATCTGCCCCCCATCCACCCAAGGTCAGAAAATAACAAAAAAAAATGATTGGGTCTTTAAGGCCATTTTAATTTCTTTTTTAAATATATTTTATTGATTATGCCATTATGGTTGTTCCACTTCCCCCCTTCATTTCCCTCCACCCTACACACCCCCTCCCACTCACACTTCCAACTTTAGTTCATGTCCATGTGTCATAAGTTCTTTAGCTTCTACATTTCTCACACTACTCTTGCCCTCTCCCTATCTATTTTCTCCTCACCATCTATGCTATTTATTCCCTGTACCCTCTGTACCTTGTTCCCCTGTACAGCTTGTTTAGGTGTTGTAAATGTCAATAGTTAACTTTCCTGTACCCACTGACGTAAAAGAACTAATTGTCTCTCCCTTTTATTCTTTATCCAATCTCAGAGATTTCCTCGCTTTGCTTTACCTCGCCTCCCTAATCTACTACCAATGAATTTCATGTAACCATCCGTCCTTACATCTTCTCCTTTGATTCTGTATAAAACAAAGTACAAAACAGCCTTTCTCCAGAGCATTTTCTCCATCTGTTGCAAGATTTTGCTTCCTGCCAATTGTCATCAGTTTGGTTCAAGTAAAACTCAAAACTTCTTTATAGGTTTGCACATTTCTTATATTGACAGCATGCTTTGCTTTGTATGCACTGCTGATAATTTGATGAACCATAGCAATTTTAGGATGAGGACAAATTTGCTATATTTTATACTGTAATCCACTACCAGAGTTAATACACATTTAGATTTTCTATAAACTACCTTCTTCTTATATTTCTAATTGCTTTAATTCCAGCTGCATATTCCACATCTGTTTAAAGAAAGATCTAATTTTTTTAAACTGTATCTCTGGTTTTCACACATAACATAACTTATTATTGACTGTGATATTCCTGCAGAAAGATGAAGAGATCATTTGCTACTTGGACAATTGTTTAGCTTGTTAGGTTTTTCACTGGCATTATGTGCCAGATGTTACCCAGTGGGCAAATCAGCGCTTGCTCAACCACCTGTGTGCTCCCCTCTCCAACTCATTCTCCAGCTGTATTGCTCTCTGCCTCCTTGTACAAATAACAGTATTGAAATATTTCCTAAGAAAACATGCCACTTCTTAGCTTTTACTTCCTTGTCCAGAAGGAACTTGAAGTCATCTGCACTTGCCTCCCAGAATCCTCTGGATCTTCCATGATACTAAAAGAATCACAGTTGCAATTCTGACATCCCAGCTGTAAGGGCAAAAGAGCTCTGAAGCTGATTAAGTCAACCAGGGTTACAGTTTACTTCTAAATTCAGCTAGGCTCTGTGAAGAGTTTTAATGAAGATGTTTACTTTTTCTGAAGAATGCACATAGATCATTTATGCAAACTAAGAGCAAGTCATGCTAAGCTAGTATCAATGAATGATAAAAGTAAGTTTGCTTTAAAAATCATTTTCCAAGCCCCAAAACCCTTTGATGATATTTTAATGTCATTAACAAATGTTGTGCATTTAAATAACTTTAATGTACTGACTGGTGTAGTTCAGTGGATTGAGCGCAAACTGAGAACCAAAGGGTCACCAGTTGGATTCCCAGTCCGGGCACATGCCTGGGTTGTGGGCCAGGTCCCCAGTAGGGGGCTCGTGAGAGGCAACCACACATTGAGGTTTGTCTCCCTGTCTTTCTGCTTCCCTTCCCCTCTCTCTAAGAAATAAATAAATAAATAATCTTTGATGCTTATAAATTAACTATACTGGTAGAGCTCATCTCTTTAAAATTGACTTAAAAAACATCCTTATTATTAGTTAATATCTCCTTTACAAATGTTCACACTGAGAGGAAAAGAAATTCCTTCTAATTCATTAGAAGGGTAGAAAAAAACATTTATACAATAACAACTAATATTTATTGAGGTGTTATCATGTATCAGACCCTATGTAAAGAGATTTACATTATTATCCCTTTTAATCCTCATAAGGACCCTAAACTAGATACTATTATTACTACCATTGAACAGAAAAGTAACATGATAATTACTTTGCCCAAGGTCACAGGGTATATAAGTAATGTAGGCAAGATTCTACATAGAGTATCAGGAAAATACATTATGGTCATCATATCATAAGATAGATAAATAATGAATCACTATGTTGTGTACCTGAAACTAATATAATATTGTATGTCAATAATACCTTAATAAAAAAAAGACTATCAGGAGACCAGGCAGATCTCCTGGTTGGTTGGAGCTTCATCCCAATGAGCTAAGGCTGTGGGTTTGATCCTCGGTCAGGGCACATACAAGAATCAACCAATGAATGAATAAATAAGTGGAACAACAAAATGATCTCTCTCTTTCTCTCTTTCTCTCTCTCTCTCTCTCTCTCTTCCTCCTCTCTCTTTCCTTTCTCTAAAATCAATCAATAAAAAATTTTAAAAATAGAATCAGCAAAATAAAAATTTGTTTTGGATTTTTAAAACTATTGCAAATTAGGATTAAAAGATGAAAAGCTATGGAAGCTAGATTACTCATTCCAATAGTTTTAATTATGATAACTTTTAAACACACACAAAGTAAACAGAACACTGTGATGAATTTTCATACACCCATGATCCAGATACTATACTTAACTAACTTTATCATTTTCCTGTACCTATCCTTTTTTTCCCTTTACAAAACAACTTTAAAGCATATCCTAGATACCCTATTATTTTATAGCTGCATACTTCAGCTTTCAGTTCCTAAAACTGTAGCCATTTTCATACTGAAGAAATGTCAACATCCACCAAACAAAAATTAAAAATAAATCTTTGATGTTGGCTAATAACATTTCATTTCCACACATTTCCCTGTTTTAAAAATGTTTGTGCATTTGTCCCTGGCTGGTGGCTCAGTGGATTGAGTGCTGGTCTGCAAACCAAAAGGCTTCTGGTTCAATTCCTGGTCAGGGTGTGTGCCTAGGTTACAGAACAAGTTCCTGGTTGGTGGTGTGCAAGAGGCAACTGATCAATTTTCTTACCTTTGCTTTTTCCTTCCCTTCCTCTCTCTCTAAAAATAAATACATAAAATCTTTAAGAAAATGTTCTGGCATTTACCTTGTTCGAGTGAGGATCTAACCCCCTGGCTGGTGTAGCTCAGTGGACTGAGTGCAGGCCTGCAAACCAAAGAGTTCCTAGTTTGATTCCCAGTGAAGGCACATGCCAAGGATGCAGGCCAAGTCCCTGGTGGGGGGCATGTAAGAGGCAAACGCACAGTGATGTTTCTCTCCCTCTCTTTCTTCCTCCCTTTCCCTCTCTAAATAAATAAATAAAATCTTTTTAAAAAACGAGGATCTAAATAAGGTCCACATATTGCATTTCTTTGTGATGTCTCTTAAGTCTCTCTGAATCTGGTTGCTCTGGCCTGCAGAGCATCAACGAGGATTCGGCCACCTGTATGGAGCAAATGAGTGAGGGGGACAAGAGGCGCAAAAAATGGCAGCAAGACAATAAGTTCTGATCAAGCTGCAAAATTTTATTTCCGGGTAAAGACTTATAAGGGGGGGGTAGGGGAAGCGTATCGCTACTTGATTGGTGAGGGGTACACAAAGGAGCGCTTCTTGATAGGTTACTGCGCGCATGCTGGGGTACGTCTTATACTCTGATTGGTAGCCTGTGTTCGTACTCTGCGCATGCTCTTGGCAGGGGCTGGGCTAGCCGTAACTGGCAACAAACAGGAAGACCAACCGCTGTCTCTTGCAGCTTCTGAGGAGCGTAAACCCCCCGGGCCGATTGCATTAGCCGAAAAGGCCAGATTTGCCCAGCCCAGGTTCCCAACATCTGGTAGTGTAACAGGGTGCAGCCAAGAGGGGGGCCCCAAAGAGGGATTAAGGATTCCCTCTGTGCTGCACACCCCTCCCCTTTAGGAGCATAACTGGGAGGCAACTCCCCCTGGTTATAGCGCCTGCATGAGAGCTTGGAGATGATTGGCTCCACGTCATGGGGCCACACCTGCCCAGACTCACCATGGCAACCCAGTAAAACAGAAGGATATGGGAGTCCTGGCAAGTGTGGCCAATTGTGGGAGGAGTCGGAAATGGGGCTGCAGAGGAAGATGGGCGCGGGGATAAAAAGGCAGGCACAGCAGCCATTAAAAGGAGAACCACAGGGTCTCAGTAGAATGCAGACCCCTCGCAGCTTTGCAAAAGGGGGAACCATGAGGCTTAGTGAGCGGGCAGACCCCTGTAGCTCTGGTGGAGGAAAGAAGAGGCTTTGCCTGGATAGCAACACAGCTGACGGTGCCAGCGGCCTGGAAACACGGACGTGTGCTGCTTTTCCTGACTTGCGGTAGCCTGGATAAGGGCAGGGGAGAAGGAAGCACTGTGGGCATCAGTAGTAATCCTAAAGGACTTTGATAGTTTAATGGGGACATGGGGTCACTACTTTAAGTCTGTATAGCTTTAAATAAATCTTTCCTTTCCTTTTCACAAATCTCTGCCATTAAGAGATGCCTTTCCTCTGGCGACAGACAAACGAGCCCAGTAGGTGGTCCATACGGTATAGGTATACCATCCTCTGGAGTCCAGGCCCCTGTGTGTATGTGTGACTGCCCCTGTAACAGTAGGCTACTCT
>PVKM010036893.1:0-14640 GCA_004027735.1 Carollia perspicillata | reverse complement strand
ACCCTCCAGGATGTGTTCTCACCACATTGGCAGGAGCAAGCTATTTCAGGAACCACCATTCATCCCCTGTCCTGTTTCCTTCAGGTGCAGGAAATCTTGCCTTATTGCTAATTTCCTCCCTTCTGTTTTTTTAGTTCTCAATTTCTGAAGCTCCTTTTCGTCAGATGTCAGGCATCCTGGATCACTCATCATTACCTTATCCTTCCTCTCCTGCTTGCTGCATCTTTTTCCTTTTGTTCTGCTTTCCAGGAGGTGAGGTAAAAGCTACATTGGTATCTCTTCTGGTCAGTTCTCAGCTGTCCCCTTCCCCTGCTCTGCTAGTCAATCCCTGTCTATTAGCTTTTATCTTCCAAAAATACGTTATTTCTCTTGCCTTGTTTTATCTCCTCTTCCATTCTTTTCCTCCTGCCCCGCTTTCTCTCTGTTTTTTTTTGGGGGGGTCCTTCCCTGTACAAGTTATGCTGATGAAATCTTTTTACACAGTTCTCCCCAGAAGCCCACCTGTGTTATGCACCTGCTCAGGTTTCTGCCCCAGTCTTTCCCTTGCTGTCTGTGGAAAACAGAGTGGAGGAAATAAATAGAGACAGGTAGAGTGCAGTGGGTTGAATTTTGTCCACCTGGTGATATGTTCAAATTCTAACCCCCAGTACCTATGAATTCAACCATCTTTGGAAATAGGGCTTTTGTAGATGTAATGAAGCATCTTGAGTTCAGCCTAGACTTAGAGTGGGCCCTATATCTAAGGACTAGTACCCTATAAGAGAAAGGACAGGACAGGAAGATTTGGAACATAGAGACACAGGAAGAAGGCCATAAAAAGATGGAGGTAGAGATTGGAGTTATGGTGCCAAAAGCCAAGGAGTACCAAGGCTTTCTGGAAGACACCAGAAACTAGAAGAGACAAGGAAACACTCTCCCCTGGAGCCTCGAAGGAAGTATGGCCCTGCTGACACCTTGATTTTGGACTTCTGACCTCTGGAACTGTGAGAGAATACATTTCTGTTGTTCTGACAGAATTTGCTGTGGCAGCCCTGGAAGATAAAGATAGAGCTAGATTCAAATTTGTGTCATCTTGAGCAATTTACTCTACTTGTGACGCCTTAGATCTCACTTCCACAAACTGGAAAAGGAGACGAGAATATACTCTCACAGGGTTGTTGGACTTTAGCATGTCATAGGATTCCTCAGAGGGCTTGTTGAAACCCAGATTTCTGGTCTCCAACCCCAAACTTTCTGGATCAGGAGAGCTGGACAGGGCCTGCAAACCTGCATGTTACCAAGTTTCTAGGAGATGCTGATACTGCAGGTCTGAGAACACACATAGAGAACCATTGCTATCCTAGAACTGGGCCAATTAGAAAAAAGTCAACTCCAGAAAAATTAGAATGGAGCTAAGAGAGAAGAAACAGAGAGAACAAGCAGGAAAGCTGTTGGGCTGTGCATTGGCAGGGGTGTTAGTAGAGAATTTGGAAGCTTGGTTTTCAATCAGGGATGACTTTGCCCCCAGGGGACACTGGCAATGTCTGGAGACGTTTTTGGTTAATGAAACTGAGGGATGTGGTGCTACTGGTGTCTAGTGGATGGAGGTCAGGGATGCTTTTAAATGTCCTTCAGGGTGCAGGATGGTCCCACAATAAAAGATTATTGCCCTGAATGTTGGTGGTGCCAAGATTGAGAAACAGACTTAGACCAGTGGTTCTCACTTCTGGCTGCATATCAACATCATCTGGGAGTTTTTGAAAGGTCTGATGTCCAGGCTGCACCTCGTCTCACTAATCAAACTTCCGGGAGTGGGATCCAGACACCTACTGATTTCAATGAGCAGCCAAGGTGAGCCCCGCTGATTGAAAGTTGAAAGCAGTATTTATCCACACAGAAATCTTGCAAGAACCCTGTTGAAAGCAGTCCAACTCAGTGGTTCTGGCCTGAGATTGTGCATTTCCCACAGGAGGTGCCTTGGGTGGGGTGAGTGCATTGGAGATCATCTGTAAGCGGTGGGGCTGTGGGGGTCACCTGGGTCTAACTGAAGGCTGGAGAAAAGTTTCTAAATCCTTTCTCTGCCTTTTGAGATATAAAGATTTCCACCCAAAACCATTTCCTCGAGGACCTGAGTGTGGTCTCTTTGCAATGCAAACATTCGAGGAGAGAACTGCTGCTCCCTCTCCAGGTCCCGTGCAAGGAGAAGGGCCTGATCTTGCTGGCCCCTGCGTCGATGTGCACAGCTGCCTCCTGTCACCCAGATAGCAGAAGCTTGTTTCTCCTCCAGACAAGTGTCACTTAACAAATCTGAGGGGCCTAGTCATGGGGACAGACCACCTTCCAACCCCTCAGTGCCTTTCCCTTAGCAGAACCCAGGCTTATTTCCAGTTCTTGCCAGGGCCCCTCTGGCTGATTACAAGAGCATTGCTGAACAAAACCTGTCCTCAGCACTTTATTAGTTAGTGTCCAGTTTTGTTGATTATTAGTGGAGGGAGCCAGAGGAATAACTACCTCAAGGTCAGTCTCATCCACCTTTCCATTTCCTGTCTGGGTCCCCAGTGGTCAATGGAAGCCTGAGCACTTGAGACCTTGTCCACTGAGTGGTCCTTGTGTGTCAGCCCCCTGTGCAGAGGTAGGAGGGCCCATTTGGAGAGCAGCAGAAGGGCTCACTCTGCTTCCTCTGGGGTCTTCTCATTGCAGTCTATCAATAGTCGTGTCATTGATTTACCTTAGCACAGTCCTGAACAGGCCCCTCTTCTGGAGAATGTGTTCCCAAGTACTGGATCCCCACTAGCCCTCAGCTGTGTTTCAGCCACACTAAGACATCTGGGCTTTCCAGATAACTCCTTATGTCAAGATGAAGTTGCACCATCCCGGCCTCTCAGGCCTGGCGCGTTAGGCCTTTTAAGTTGTTGTGTTTGGCCCGTGCCCAGTCCCAGAGTAGCAGTCTAGCCCAAGCCGCAGCTTTCAGTTTTGATATGAATGGGGGAGCTTGAGGCGAAGCTGAGGCCAAGCACGCTCCTATCTCCTGATTCTGTAACCTCAGGAAAGCCCCTAAAACTCCCAGTGGTGGTTGGAGACTCTGGACTTGGGGGCGTAGTTTCCCTCCCAGTATGTCCTCAGTTTGAGGCCACCCAGCCTCCCAGACCCTCCTTCTTCCTTTGGCTTGGAAACAGGAAAAAGAGGCTCCTTGGCAGTGAGCTAGAAGTCATGTTTATAAATAAGAGCTGCCACTCCTCACCAGGGTGGAGAATTTTAAATCCAGAAAGGAAAACAAAACAGGGCCATTAGAGGGAGAAGGAACAGGAGGGCTGGAAACAGCCTGCCTCTTGATCTGGGTGGTGGTTACACGAGACTGCTCAGTTTGTGAAAACGCACAAAGTTGTACATCCATGGTTTGCACTTTTATGTACATTATGTTATGCTTCCATTAAATTATTTTTTAATTTAGTAGGGTTTTGGAGAATAGTCTGGCAGTTCCTCGAAAGGTACAGAAGGCACAAAGAGTTACTACATGATCTAGCAATTACGCTGCTAAATATTTACTGAAGAAAAATGAAAACTTATGTTCACACAAGAACTTGTCCATGAATTTTCATAGCAGCATGTTTATAACAGCTAAAAGTGAGCACAACTCAAGTGTTTGTCAACGGATGAATAAATAAATCAACTGTGGTCTAGCTATGCAATGGAGTATCATTTGGCAATAAAAATGAGTAAAGTACTGACACATGACACAGCATGGGTGAACCTTAACACATCATACTTGGTGAAAAGAAGCCAGTCAGTTGCAAAGGAGCATGTATTGTATGACTACATTATATGAAATGTCCAGAATGAGGAAGTCCACAGAGACAGAGTGGATTAGTGGATGCCTAGGGCTGGGTGAGGGGGAAATGAGGAATTTGGGGAGTAACAAATAAGGGGTACAGGGTATCTTGGGCTAATGAAAATGTCCTAAAATTGATTATGGTGGTGGTGGGCAACTTTGTTTATATACTGAAAGCCATTGAATTGTACACTTTATTGATTTAAGAGAGAGAGAGAGAGAAACATTGATGTGAGAGAGAAACATTGATCAGTGGCTTCCTGTACATGTCTTCATGTCTTGACTAGTGATTGAGCCTGCAACCTAGGTATGTGCCCTGACCAAGGATTGAACCTGTAGCCTTTTGGTGTACAGGACAGCTAAGACCCACCCAGCCATGGCAAACTGTACACTTTAAATGGATGAATTATATGATGTGGGAATTACATCTCAATAAAGCTGTTATAAAAAGTACACTAGGGCACCAGCATTAGAAAGGATACCAGACATCAGAGTGAACAGCAGCCAGACACACCTTCAGGGCTACAGCTGTGCTGACCAGGTGACCCCAGGCACTCAAAAAGAATGAGTGGCCTGTTGGCATCTCAGGCCCAGGAACACTTGGGAGCACAAATGGGGCTAAGAATCCTGAATGCAGGGAATGTAGGTAAATTGGGCCTAATCCCTGGGCTCTCTAGAAAGGGATCCTGAAATAAGGATGTGGGTGGAAATATTTTATTTAGGAAGGAATCACATGAAGGAAAGGAAGCCAAAACAGGAGATGAGTAACTCAGACTCAGTCCCACCTCAGGGTGAGGGTGCTGGCACGTGTCTCCTATACCCCAGGGTCACTTCTGGAGCTTCACTGCCTCCCTGTCACCCAGCACAGGCTGAGAACCTGCAGGTGAGGAATTGCCAGTGTCTGCAGTGAGACACTGGGCATGTACTGGACTGGTGTGTGCCAAGGGGTGTGGGAGGGCAGCTTTCAGGAGTTGTGGGACCCTGGGTGCGTCCAGCCTTGCAGGCTTCAGTTTCCCTATCTGGAAAGTACAAAGAGAAGGTGATGAGGGCAGCATTCTCCACCAGGATATAGTGTTCCCCTTGGGGAACACTGGCAGTGTCTGAAGACATTTTTGGTTGTCACTACTGACTGGTTGGTGCTCCTGGCATCTAGTGGGTGGAGGCCAGGGATGCTGGTAAACATCCACAGTGCACAGGACAGAAGTCCAGCCAATGTGTCCACAGGACTGCAGTGGAGAAACCTGGGCTGGGAGGAGCTAAAGGTGAATTCCAGCCTGAACAATGCAAGTTCTGAGTGCACCCAGAGAAGGCAAACCTCATGCTAGTCAGGAATGACTCTCCCTTCAGGGGTCCCAGGGCTCTGGGTTGCTGAGCTTCAACCCTGCTGTAGACCTTCTGTGTCCCCTACCCCCAAAACACCAGAGATCCCCTGGTGGTCAATGAGGAAAGAAGCCAGCACCATCACTGGGCCTGAGCTAGTTGTAGAGGCCCCCACTCTTCAACCTGACCCCCCAATTTTAAGCAGTGTAATTCAGAGGCAAGTGCAGGTTTTGGGTCACACACACCTGGCCTCAAATCCCAACCCTGCCACTTACCAATAGAACCTTGGTCAAGCGCTGGCTGGTGTGGCTCAGTGGACTGAGTGTGGGCCTGCAATCCAAAAGGTTGTGGTTTGATTCCCAGTCAGGGCACATGCCTGGGTTGCAGGCCAAGTCCCCAGCAAGGGGTGTGTGAGAGGCAACCACACATTGATGTTTCTCTCCCTCTCTTTCTCCTTCTGTTCCCCTCTCTCTAAAAATAAATAAATAAAATCTTAAAAATAAAGAACCTTGTCAAGTTGCTGAACTTCCCTGCGCCATGGGAAAAGCAGCACATATACACAGCAACACTCAGATTTTGGGGAGTCTGTATGGCTTTTAGATTGGGATTCACATGGAAACCACTGCTTTCTGTTGTTAGCATGTTAACCTGAAGTTCTGTCTGTTCATCTGTCAGTCTTGAGAACTCGTCATGGCCGGTTTCTGCTCTCTCGGAGCCTGGATGACTGTCTCTTTAAGAGGTGTCCCCAAACTTGGGTTATGGAGCCAATGTTTAGCTCAAACCATCCCAAGCATAACCCCACAGTGGATGAATATCCATCTAGCTATTTATGTATGATATAGTACATGAGAAAATCTATAGGTGTGGCTGCTGTAACAAAGACCAATGTAGAAAGTGTATTTCTCGCTTCTGTAACAGTCTGAGTACAAGCCACCCAGAATAGAAAAAGTGGCCCCTGGTACAGAAACCCAGGATTCCTTTCTTGCTTTACATTCCCACCTTCACTCATGGCTTCCACCTCATTATCCAAAATGGCTGCTCCAGCTCCTGTCATCACAATTGCATCCCACCAGAGGGAAAGGTATAACCCCAAAAAAGCACAATTGACTTCTACTAGTTTGGTCACACGACCATATTAACTACAGTGGAGGCCAAGAAAGGTAGTCTTTAGTTGATCGGGGCATGAGTAAAAATTAAAAATTCTCTTTCAATATAAGAAGGTTTTGGGGTTAGCTAGTAGATTTTGCTACATCTACCAGAAGAACAGAAAAAAAATTCATATTGTTTTGCAGCTGTGTGAACACTCAGACCAAGTAGTGTGAAGAGAAGCCCCCAAACCCCTGTCAGTGTTTTTCTTTTGTCAATCAACAAACATGCATCTACATTGTATTTGACTAGAGCAGGGGCTGGGTGTGTGGAGCAGAAGTGGGGAAAGGCCTGGTTGTTTCCAGCTGACATGATTATCAGTTACTTGCATGCCTTTATTCACTCAACCTCTGTTTACTACTGTATATACTTCACTATGCCAGGCCCAAGTAGAGAATACCAAGGAGGAAACAAACCCAACCTTGCCCCGAAAACTCTCACAATGAATCTGCAGCACCCACAAGCCACATGGGAAAATCCTTTTGTTAGAATCATGCCTGCTGGGAGGCTGGCAGAGGGTAGCTGCCTAGCCTGATGCCCGGGCCCCTGCCCCAACCCACACTGTCCAGCTGCTGCCCTGTCCCTCTTTTCTGACATCGAAGGCCTGGAGCAGGTATGCATCAGTCTCTCCTGGAGGCAGTGGGGATCTTTTCTTCTAAAAATGTCCAGGACTGAGGGTGTGTCTGGCTGAGTGGGATATCATTCAGGTGGTTTAGAGAACACTTAGGGTGACCAAGTCACGGGCTTGGTTTGCTGGAGATGATCCTGGTTGTAGGACCACAAATCCTGAACCTGGGAACCCACTCAATCTGGGCAGACTTGTATGATTGGTCACTCTGAGCCTGTCTTGTCCTACTCCGCCCACCTCCCTTCACACCAGTGCTCCTCAACTCGGGCTGCACATTGGCATCACCTGGAAGAACTTTTTAATATGCTGCTGGGGTCCCACCTTCAGAGTCTCAGGGGTGGGACACAGGTTTTGTGAAAAAATCTCCAGAGAATTCTAACATGCAGCTGGGTTGAGCGGTCCTAGTCCTGGAGGGAATGAGGCCGTGCCACCTTCAGTTGGGGATGATTTTTTTTGTCTTCTAGATGAGGTGGGAAGTGAGCAGAGGTGAACAAGGACCACTGGGCTGAGGTTCTTAGAGGTTCATTCATCAGTTATGTATAGAGGGTCTGTCATGGATCAGACACTGTCCTAGGGATGGAGATATGGTGTGGAGGGATGAGGTCAGTCAGGACCTGCTTTCATTCTGGTGGAGGACAAAGACAGTAAACAAAGACACCACCTGGATACTTTTGCAGAAAGATGCTCAACTGAGTGATGTGCCAAGTAAACTGGGGTGTGTGGGGTACAGCACTACTTAGATAGTACATTTGTTTGCCAGGGCTGCCATAACAAATTACCACAGACTTGGAGGCTTAAAACAACAAGAATTCATTCCCCATCACTTCTGGAGGCCAGAGGTCCAAAATCAAGGTTCAAAAGGGTTGATTTCCTCTGGGGCCTCTGAGACAGAATCTTGTCCCATGTCTGTCCTAACTTCTGGGGACCACCATGAATCCTTGACATTCCTTGGCCTGTAGATGCATCATTTTAATCTCTGCCTCTGTCTACCCATGGCCTTCTCTGTTTCCTGACATGGCCTTTTTTTTTTCTCTGTGTGTCCTCTCCTCTCCTTATAAGGTCACTCACTGGTCACTAGATTTAGGGCTCACCTTGGTGATCCAGAATTATCACATCTCTAGATCCTGGATTACATCTGCAAAAATCCTTTATCTAAATAAGTCACATTCTTAGGTTCCAGGGGCTAGGATGTGGACCTATCTTTTCTGGAGCTACAACCAACCCCCTATAGAGAGGTAGGCAGGCAAGGCCCCTGAGGACGAGACTTGGTGAGAATCACACCAGAAGCCAACTCCACGTGAAGGATATGAGGAGATGGCAGAAAATGCTGTTGGGAGACATTGAAGGCAGAGAACAAATTTGGGGTGTGTTATTGAGCAGATGACCATTGTGGGCAGTTGGGGCTCAGTTCCGCTGGGGACCTTTGGGATATTGCATAGAACAGGAGCCTCAGAGCTACCCACTCTCCTGGAGGCATTTAGACACCAATTCCTGGAAGTCGTTGCTGGAGGAGCTTCTGGGGCCTTTACTACCACCCCCACTGCTGGCCTTGCAGGTTCTGGAGGACAGAGAAGCCCCAAGCAAAGAATGGAGGGTGTTTGCTGGCAGGGGAACCATGAGTGCTGAGAGGTCCTGGTGGGACGCCAACTGAGGCTGCTCCAGGAAGTGACATTTGAGCTGCCACCTGAAGAACATGGGTATAAAAGAGCCAGCTACACGTGACAAGCATGCCAGGGCATGTGGAGACAGCAAGAGCAACAACCCCAAGGCAGGAGCAAGTGTGTGGTCTCCTTGAACAGCATGGATGGTTGTGCAGCTGCAGTTGGTGAGGTAGCGGGGAGGTGGCAGGAGCAGGAAGTCTCCAGGGCCACATCCTGCAGAATCCAGAGCTGGGATTGGATTGTGTGAAAATAGGAAGCCCTTGGAGAGCTGTAAGCAGGAATCAACAGGATCTGGCTCTCGTTTGACAACAATCATGTTGAGTGCCCTGTGGAGGAAGGACTGCAGGGTGGGAGGCAGGGGCAAAGTGGAGAAACAGTGTTGTGAAGGGCCTGGCTCTGTCTCACCCAACTGTGTGGCCTTGGGCCAGTCCCTGCCCTTCTTTGGCCCTCAGCTTCCCAGCTGAAAAGTGAGGCCCACAAGCCTGACCTCGTCTGTCTCAGAAAGGCATTGGTGATTGCGGAGATCACCTGAGCAGGAACCCCCTGAGCACAGTCTGGTGAGGGCCCCCTTGGCTGTGGCTGGAGCAGAGGGAGGGGTCTTAACACAGCCCCTGAGGCAGAAGTGACCATGCCTGGGCCAATCAAGTTCAGAGTGAAGCTTCCACTGTGTGGCTGATTTTTTTCCAAAAGTGAACTCAGGTACAATTATGGAGGATGAATGCCATGTCCTGGAAACATGAAGACCACATGAGTCTGCAAAATGAAGATTGAATCCCAACCCCTAGTAACTCAGAAGGTAACTGTGTTTGGAAATAAGCTCGTGGCCAATGTAATTACTTATGATGAGGTTTTACTGGAGTAAGGTGGACCCATAATCTATTAGGACAGGTATCCTTATGAAAAAGGGGAAATCTGGCCACAGACACACAGGAGAACGCCACGTGAGGGTTGGAGTGGTGCTGCTGCAAGTCTAGGAACCACCAGAGGCCAGGAGAGAGGCTGGAACAGACCCCTCCCTACTGCCTTCAGAGGGCGTACGGCCCTGTCAACAGCTGGATCTTGGCATTCCGGCTTCCAGAACTGAGACAAATAGTGGTTGTTGCTAAGTCATTCAATTTGTGGTGCCTTGTTATGGCAGCACTAGGAAGCGAATTCACCTTCTGTGGGACTTGACGTAATATCACACGCCTGCGTGGCCTTCCTCCGCCCCAGCACATCACCCCACACTCCCTGGGGACACTGCCTAATACCTCACGTCCACCTGAACCATTGTCACAAGGTACATATGATCTGCTTCTGGGAAATTCCACCCAAGACAGGGGGTTCTAGAGAGTGATGGCGACTTAGCAGGGGCAGACAGAGAGTGCAGATGAGCTAACTGGCTCCTGGGCAAAGTGAACCCCCACTGAAGAGGGACAGCCACTGCTCAGCTCCCCCCATGGAGGACACAGACTTAATGTTGCCTGAGTCCCAGTTTTTCAAGAGAAATCAGAAATGTGGATTTTTTTAAAATCCACATCTGATTTTTAAATACTGGCAATTAACTCCATTAACTCTATGTTTGTTTGTTCTTTTAAACTACTCAGGTCCAACCAAAACTTGTCCGGAGACCAGACTTTGTCCTCAGGCCTGTGCTTTGCAACCTCGGGTCAAGAGCTTGGCAGGGACTGCGCACACTGGCTTTTGTGCTCAGAAGTGCTCTGAGTCACAGAGGTGGGAGGCCTGAGATCTACTCATGATTTTACCATTTGTTTGCTATGCATACGTGCTTTAAAAACACCTCTGTGATCCTCAGTCACTTATCTGTAAAATGGGTACCATCTTGTGCACCGTGCTTACCTCCTGGGATGGTCATGAAGGCAGGTTGACATAATTTCTTTAGCAAACACTATGTGCAAACAATGTTCTGAGCATGTGGGCAAATACTGGGCTGGCCAAAAAGTTTGTTCAGTTTTTCCATACGATGGCTCTAGTAGTGCTTGGTTGTCTTTAACTTCATTCAAAACAATTTTGTGAGATTGTATTGTGACAAAATTTCATTAGACTGTATCATAAAGTTAAAATACTTTACAAACTGTGCTTTTAAAAAAAATAAATGGGAAGGAAAGGAGGGATAGGGGGCCCTTGGCCTTCTCCCAAGACGCTCTCTCAGCCAGCAGCCAAGGCCCCTGGGAAGAACTGGGCATGGGTTGACGTGGTTGAACAGGCTTTCTGACTGGTCTGAATAGGGGTCGGTGTTAAGCCAAACAACCATCCACCCTTTCTTCTTAGTCGAGCATTTCCCGTAAATAATGGCTCCCTGCCCACTGGCTCACAGTCCTATCTGGCTGGCAGCCAAGAGAGGCCTGTCCTTTATTGGATATACTCTGTGAAGCTAGGGAAGGGCAGGGCTCCCAAGCTGGGGCCTGGGCCATCTGGTCCCCACTGCCTGTCCCATCCCGGTCTCTGTCTGTGATGTGAGTTTGTCTTAGAAAAATCTGGATCCAGACTAGACCCCTGAGTGGGTATCCAGACCTCTGTTTGCCTGGACTTGAGAAGCCCTCATTTGCACAATGGGCAGAGATTCACTGCCTGCACATCTCTAAGAGCTGGTCATTTCTTCTTTCACTTGCTCACTAGGCACTTGTCCAATGTCCACAATGTGCCTGGCACTGTGCTGTGTGGACAGAAGGGGCACCTGCTCTTATGGAGCTATAACCTAGTGAGGGGATGGAGAGGAGCCAGATTGCTAAACTAATGAGAAAACAAGATAGACATCATGGAAAGTTCAAGAAAGAGGAAAAAACATGTCTAGATCCCAGACCCTAGGGAGGGACTGAGTGATTGGGGGTCAGGGAAGGGAGACCTCATATTTTCAGTCCTAAGAAAATCTGGAGAGTAGGGGCAACAGCAAGTTGCAAAAGCCCTGAGGTAGGAAGGGGTTGTGAGTTTCTGGAAATCTGGAAATCTGGTAGCACAGTCTGGGCAGTGCTACCAGACCATGACTGGTGGGGTGTGAGGTGGGACAGGTTGGCAGGTCCCCACCAAGCAGGGCCCAGTGGGGCCATGGTGGTGAGGGCCCTCTTCTCTGGTGGGGAACCACCCATCCAGACCACCAGCTGCTAGGGGCAAGACCACTGTTATGATCTTCCCAGCACTGGACCTGTGGGAGAGGCCCACCAAGCCCCTGCTACTGCAGGCAGAGGCCAGAGCTGCAGGATGGATAAGAACATTCTTCCAGGTTCCTGAAGAGAAGGCCCAGTGCTGCTGGACAGGACATTTCTGCTCCCTGTCCCAGCCCTTGAGAGACAAGATGCTTTCTCTGCCCTGTTTGCCGACTCTTCTTTGGCCTGGTAGGAAGGCAGATTTACTGGGGAGGCCAGGCTGGACACATCGAAGCTTGGCTGTCCCTCTGTCCCCCAGTCTGGAATGTTTCCCCTCAGGGGAATGCCCAGATGGCTGAGCGAAGGCCTCGCATACCAGGCAAGGGCAGCCTGGAAGGGGCAGAAGCTTCTGGGACAGACAGGAAAGCATTGCAGGATGGCAGAGAAGGTCTCCACGAGGGTGGGTGGCCAGGAGAGACCACACGGAGTGGGCAGGGGCAGCAGCTGCAGAGCACAGTCAGAGCACAGGTCCTCAGTGGCAGGCTTTTGACGCAGCAGACCGGTCTGTTAGGCCTCAGTCCACCCTATCAGGGAGGGGTTCCTATCATTAGAACACTACCAGCCAGGAAGCAGTCACAAACCAGATAAGCAACTGCTGAGGTGTCCCAACTTTTGGTGTGTCTGGGTCACACTGGAAGAAGAATTATCTTGGGCCACACATTAAATACATTGTGACATGTAAGCACACAAAAAATCTCATACTATTTTAAGTAAATTTACAATTTTGTGTTTGGCCACATTCACAGCCATCCTGGGTTGCACGTGACCTGGGAGCCACAGGATGGACACTCCCAGGCTATGCCCAGCTCCAAGCATGTAGACATTCTGCTTTGTATCCTGTAGGAAAAGGGCAGTTAGAACAGAGAGTTAAATAGTGAGGGCAGGGGTATGTGTGATCAGACCTGGGGTTGGAAAAGAGCCTGAGCTGCACCCATTCCCACATCAGGCAAGGTGGAAGTGGCACCCCCAGGCCTGTCATTCCTGGGCCAGAGCAGGGCACGGCACCCAGGAAGACAGAGCAGATTGCAGAAAGAAGAAGATGAGGCCCTCCCGTGGGCGACCCCTAGGACCCCTGTTCACCTTGGGGACAGATGGTACATGGGATGAGCCCTGGGCTTCTACCCAGATGGACCTCAGCTGTGCCTGGGTCTCTGTTTCCCCACCTGTGAGATGGGGAGAGAATCGCTGCCCTGCACCCTCAGGCCAGGGTTCTCACTCACTTAGCCACCCCCACTGTGTGCTGGCTCACTGGGCTGGCCCCAGAGGTGCAGCACTCAGCGGGACACACGAGGTACCTGCCCTCTTTGGGCCAATGTTCTAGTTTAGATAGATGAAAACAATGAAGTCAAAAAAGAAGTCACAAGAGCCTTTAGAAAAGTGCACTGAATGCCACCAAGCAAAGCTGAGCTGTCCAGTCCGGGAGCCACGAGTCACTATGAGCCCCTGAAGGGGGCAAGGCCGAGCGGAGAAGAGCCATCAGCGTGACACATGCACTGGAGTGGGAAGACCTGGCAGGAAAAAACGGAATGTAAAATACCCTTTTCCTAGTTTTTACATTGCTTACACGCGAAAATGATCATGTTTTTGAGGTATTGGGTTAAAGAGAAATGGTTTTAATCAATTTATCTTGTTTCTTTGTATTTTTCTAGATGTAGCTACTAGACAATCTAAAATGACAAGTAAGTCCCTTTACATTTCTATTCTGATTGGGTGTGAAATTGAAAGGAGGACAGGAAGTCACTCTGAGCCTCCACATTAAAAAAATTTCATGCATACATTTAAACAATAGTAAACAGCATAATAAAACCCCATATACTCATCCTAAAATTCTCAGTTCACGCAGCCTATTTCTTTGCATTAATACATCTCCTACTTCCTCCTTCTGTATGATTTTGAAGCAAAGGCTTATCATTCCAACTGAATATTTTGGTATGCAGTTCTAAAAATAGACTCTTAAAAAAATGAAACAAGTCTCCTCCTAGGAAGGCCTACAACACAAAACCCTGTACAGGAATGTTCACAGCAGCATTATTCATAACAGCCCAAAGGTAGGAGCAACCCAAGTGTTCTTCTGTGGATGACAAGATAAAGGAAGTGTGCCGTATACACACAGTGAATATCATTCCACAACAATGACGCGCCAGAG
Organism: Carollia perspicillata; assembly: GCA_004027735.1. Classification (NCBI taxonomy): domain Eukaryota; kingdom Metazoa; phylum Chordata; class Mammalia; order Chiroptera; family Phyllostomidae; genus Carollia; species Carollia perspicillata. Next base: position 788 of record PVKM010036893.1, on the reverse strand, counting down.
CATGCTGCAGCATGGACGAACCTGGCAAGCATTATGCTCAGTAAAAGGAGCCAGATGCAAAAAGCCACACATTATATGATCCCACTTGTATAAAATGTCCAGATTAAGCAAATCCATAGAGACAGAAAGTAGATTAGTGGTTGCCAGGGCCTGAGGGGTGATTGCTCACTCTTTAGGGTGATGACAAATTTCTGGAATTAGATAGTGGTGATGATTGCACAAGTTTGTGAATGTGCTAAAAGCCACTGCATGTTATGCTTTAAAAGGGTAAATTTTATGGTTTGTGAATTATATTAAGTCCTCACTTAACATTTTTGATAGGTTCTTGGGAACTGTGACTTTAAGTGAAGTGAGGTATCATGAAACCAATTTTCCCACAGGTTAATAGATAAAAAACAAAACAAAACAGTTAAGTTCCTATGGCAGATTTATGGTCACAGAAACATCACCAAATTTCTAAATAAAGACTCCAAACATTTCTAATATTAAACATTGAAATCAATGTGAGCTATACATACTTACAAAAGACTAATAAAAACAGGTAAGATCATGATTTTCCAGCATGCTTATTCTGCTTCAGGGTCATGGGGGGGTGGGACAAGGGGAACAGTCTATTTCAGCAGCTTGGAGCCCAAGAAGGGACCCACCACGGACAGGACGCCCTTCCATCACAGGGCCATTCACACACACCCACACTCACTCAGGCTGGGACAATGCAGACTCAAGTCACTTCATGTGCACATCTTTGGCATGTGGAAAAAAACTAAAGTTTCCGGAGAAAACCCAAA
>PVKM010036892.1:0-14643 GCA_004027735.1 Carollia perspicillata | reverse complement strand
CTAGATGCCCATCAGTAAATGAATGGATCAAAAAACTATGGTACATATACACAATGGAATTCTGTGTGGCAGAAAGAAAGAAGGAGCTCCTACCCTTTGCAACAGCATGGATGGAACTGGAAAGCATTATGCTGAGTGAAATAAGCCAAGCGGTAAAAGACAAATACCATATGATCTCACCTTTAACAGGAACCTAAACAACAAAACAAACAAGCAAGCAAAACATAACCAAAGACATTAAAATAGAAAACAGGCTGACAGTAACCAGAGGGGAGGGAATTTCAGGGGAAAAAGGGAAGGGATTATAGGAACAAGTATAAAGGACACATGGACAAAAACTAAGGGGGTGGAAATGGGAGGGAGGTGGGGAGCACTGGGGGGGTGTGGACTGGGACGGGAGTAATAGAGAACTGTACTTGAACAACAATTAAAATAAAAAATTTTTAAAAATTATAAAACATCTCATTAAAAAAAAGAAAGGAAACTTTTTGAATGAAACCAACTCTCTCCTATATTCTCTCAGGCCAAAGGCTCTGCCTGCTGGCTTACAGTCGCAATTCCAGTTCCCAGCACTGAGTCTGGCAAGTTGGAGGGACTCGGTCTCTATTTTATGACACGAATCAGTACACGGCTGTATGAAATGCTGGTACCAGTGGAACTTGAGGGAAATCTGTGATTTCCTAGAAGGTGTGAGAGCAGCCAGTTTTGTTTTCGTTAACAAAGCCTCTATCCGAGGATGCAATTTTCCACCCACACGTGCATGCGTGAGGTGTCAACGGGGGGACTGTCCGCTGGACCCTTCCCCAGCCCGCCCAGCCCCAAGCCCAGTTGTTTTCCTAGCTTTGCTGTGCTCAGCCCCAAGAGCTGCCACACTGTCCCCGCAGGGGCCAGCTTTGGCCGTTGCCATGGAAACTGCAGCCTGTGTGGGCAGGGGAGTCAGGCTGTGGAAATGGAGACAGAGCTGCAGAGGCTGGAATTTTCTGGGCTCTGAAGGTGAACGCATGTGGGCTCTAAAACATCCCCGCACAGTGTAGGCCGGGGCTGTCCGACACGGCAGCCACGTGCCACAGGTGGCCACCGAGCACCTGCAACGTGGCTGGTCTGAAGGGAGATGTGTCATGGCAAAATACACGCTGCATTTCCAGGAGTTTGTGCAAATGTAGGTATGTCTCGTTGAGTACCTCATTAAAAATGTTCGTGTTGATTCCTTTCGCCTACTGTATTACTAGTGTTTTCTTAAAGTGGTTCCTGGAGCCCTGGCCCAGTGGCTCAGTTGGTTGGGGAAATTATCCTGTACACCGAAAGGTTGTGGGTTTGATCCCCTGTCAGGGCACATACCTATGTTTCAGGTTCAATATCCGGTCAGGGCGCGTACAGGAGGCAACCAATCGATGTTTCTCTCTCTCCCCCCCCCCTCCCTTCCCTTCTCTCTAAAAAGTGAATAAAATATTTTTAAAAATAAATCAATCAAGGGAGCCACATCTCCTGATCACAAAATGCTACACAGCCTTTATGCCTTCTATGCCATAGCTTCTAACACCTTGTTCTCACTCACAATGTTCTAATGTTGCCCATGGTAACTAGGCAGGTCTCCCTGAGTGTCACATTGACCAGAGTCCCTAAAACAAAGTCCACTCATGTGCACTTGATGCTTTGAGACCATGGCTAAATGCTTCCAGAAAGACTCTGCCCACCCACGTGCCACTGGACCCATCTGAAATTGTCCTTTCCCCTCTCTCTTGCCAGTTCTGGGTGTCACTGCTGTGTTCATCGCTGTCAGAGCAATGACATTTCATGTTGCTTTTGATGTTTAGATCTGTTTTATTTTTAAAAAAACTAGGCTAGAAGACACAGAGCATGTAATTTACCATCTTAGCCATTTTTAAGTGTGCAGTCAATTCAGTGGCATGAAGTAGATTCACATTGTTCAATGACCATCACCACCATCCATCCCCAGAACTCTTTTCTTCTGGTAAAACTGACACTCTGTCCCCATTAAACAACTCCCTGCCCTGGCTGGTGTGGCTCAGTGGATTGAGTGCTGGCCTGCGAATTAGGGGATTGCTGGTTCAATTCCCAGTCAGGGCATATGCCTGGGTTGCAGGCCAGGTCCCCGGTAGCGGGCACATGAGAGGCAACCACACATGAATGTGTCTCTCCATTTCTTTTTTGTTCCCTTCTCCTCTCTCTAAAAATAAGTAAATAAAATATTCAAGAAAAAGTTCCCTACCCCCCTCTTCTTTAATATAACATCTTCAAGATGCAGGCATGCAGCAGGTGTCAGAATCTCCTTCCCTTTTTAAGGCTGAGTAATATTCCACTCTATGATGGACTATGTTGTGTTTATCTCCTCATTGCTAATGGACATTTGGGTTGTATCACAAGGATGCCAGAGCACCTTTTTCACCAACTGTCAGCTCAGGTCCCTTCCCTCCTCTCCTGTGGCGGTGTTCAACTTTTCCATCTTTACCTGTTAGTTCTCTGACAGTACTGGTGCCAGAATTCCTTCCATTTTTTAAGATGCGATGATCTCACCCAGTTGGTTATTAAACCTTATTTGTGACAGGGGTTCGTCTGTCCTTCCACGTGTAGTGTTTGTGTAATCAGATTGAATAGTCTTCCATTCTGTGTCTGTTGATGTTCGGACTATCTTGAATAAGGCATCTCCCACCCATGGCTACAATAATCTTTTTCTGTATGACAGTGTGTGGGGCTCAGAGAACAGCTCTCTTCTTGCTGTGGACACTGATCCCCATTCCCCGCACCCGGAAACTCTACCCTAATAACCCTGGATCTCACTGTTATAGGAGAGGTTCTGGCCAGATCTGAATTCAGTTGGAAGACACATGTCTAATTGGAAACACATGGTCCTGGAAAAGAAATAGTTTGCATGTTGCTTCCTGGGCCAATCATCAGATTATATTTCAGTTCAAAGACTCACCGTGGTTCCTGAGCTCAGTGCTCAGCTGGAAACCAAACAATAAGGAGCTTGCCTCCCTCGCACGAAGCCCTTGGCTTTTTGGGAAGCAATTCAACATTGCCCCCTGTTCTGAAGACAGGAGTTTCCAAATCATGAACATCTTAAACCTTTCTAGACTGTATTCTTCTGTATTATTTCTTAGCTTTAGTTTGTTTTTTTTTTAAGGGGGGCAGTGAAACTCTGGCTTCCTCATTTTCTGATGGACTGGGTGCCTGGCCCCAAACTGGTGCTCTGTGTGTACACGCAGCCATCTGGTTTTGGATACGCTGGGCTAAACCAAATCATTCAATGCATTAAATCATGGCTGTGTCAAGAAGAAGAATTGCACTTCTATGCCTTTGAATACACACACGAAGGCTCATATATCCACAGAAATTATCTGCATTTTCCTAAAAGCCATATGTGAAAGAGTCAGAACACCACGCAAATGAATCTTAGAGGTGGCCCCTCTGCAGCAAAGTGTTCACTCCCTCCCCCTGCACCACTTCTGTTGAAACTCTGGGGAACCAAGCGCTTGCAGATCATGGTGGGGACCTGAGCCTTTTAAATGTTCTTTTAATCCTCACTCGAGCATATGTTTATTAATCTTAGAGAGAGAGTTGGTGGGGGAAGGCAGAGAGAGAGAGAGAGAGAGAGAGAGAGACATCAATGGTTGCCTTTTGTACATGCCCCAAATGGGGATTGAACCCGCAAACTAGGCATGTGCCCTGACCAGGGATCAAACCTGAACCTTTTGGTAAATGGACAATGCTCCAACAAACTGAGCCACACTGGCCAGGGCTCCCCTCCTTTTTTAAATTTTATTTTATTTACTGATTTGAGAGAAGGGGGGGCATTGATTTTTTGTTCCACTTACTTATGCATTCAATGGTTGACTCCTATATATGCCCTGACCCGGGATCAAACCCACAACCTTGACCCATCAGGACAACTCACTAACCAACTGGGTTACCCGGGCAGGGCAACCTATCTCTCTTTTTTTAAAAAAATATTTTACTCATTTATTTTTAGAGAGGAGAAGGGAAGGAAAAAGAGAGGGAGAGAAACATCAAGGGGCGGTGGCCTCTTGAGCGCTCCCCACCAGAGACCTGGCCTACAACCCAGGCATGTGCCCCAACTGGGAATCAAACCAGCGACCCCTCAATTCACAGGCCAGCACCCAATCCACTGAGCCACACCAACCAGAGCATAACCTATCTCTTTTAAAAGCAAAAAAGAAAATAAAGATCACGCGCAATCACAACTATTAGAATACTTAAAATCATGCACGTGGCTCACACTGTAATCCTACAGCATTGCTCTAGGCCCCTTCAAAACAGCCTTGGTGGCTGCAGGAAGAATTTGGGCCCAACCTAAATAAACAGAAAAGAGGTTCAGATGGCAGAAACCTTCCTGACTGGAGACATTTAGTCCTTGAAAAGTAGTCCGAATGTCAACATCTGGCCCCACGGCCAAATAAAACCTCAGTTCAACAACCCACCATGGAATGTTTCCCTGATTAATAAGTTAAAGGCAGGACCAGAGTCCAAGCAACATATATACGTTGCCATCCAGCTCAGGAAGGGACTGGCTTTCTCGGAAAGAGCACAACCCGGCCAGTGTTCCAAAGACCACTATTTCTGAACCATGAAAAATATTCGACACTGGCTGTCTGTTTTGCAGGCTGTGTACCTGACGGCCATCACTCACCCGCTCCTTTTCCTGCTGGTTTTCCGAGTCCCATAGCGACGGTCTGTCAGGAACCCTGTGCGCAAACTGACTGTGTGTGAATATTTGATATTGTGATGCATGGTGCTAACCTATAATGTCAATAATATTGTAAGAAGTATGAATGGTGCCAGATGGGTACTAGGCTTATCATGAAGATCACTAAGTAAATTATATATCTACTCAATAGGGAGTACACTTGAAACTAACATAAAATAATATTGAATGTCAACTGTAATTGAAAAATATTTTTTAAAAAGAATCACATGTAGTATTGCCAAAAAAAGTTAGATATTGTGTAATTCAGAATAGGAAAATCCATAGAGACAAAAAGTAGATTAGTATGTGTCTATGCCCAGGGAATAAAATTCTGGAACACATTCAGAGCAATACAAAGTAGATAACAATTTATTGTTTTTTTAAATTTTCCATTTATTGATTTAAGAGACAGAGAGAGAAACATTGATTTGTTGTTCCACTTATTCATGCATTCATTGGTTGCTTCTTTTCTGTGCCCTGACCCAGGATCAAACCCGCAACCTTAGCACATGAGAACAACACTCTGACCCACTGAGATACCCAGCCAGGGCACATTGTTTTATTTTTTTTAATAAACACTTTATTGAAATGCCAATCACATACCATACAATTCACCTACCTAAGATGCAGTTAAATGGAGTTTTTTTCCAGTATTTTCAGAGTTGTGCAACCATTATCAAATCAATTTTAGAACATTTTCATCACCCCAAAAGGAAATTCCATGCCTATTAGCAGTCTCTCCCCATTCCCTCCCAACTGCCCTAACCCTAGACACATAATGATCTACTTTTTGTCTCTATAGATTTTCCTATTCTGAATCACAATGTCTGACTGTTTTTAAAATATTTTTGGTCAATATTAAATGTGATTTTTTATAAAAAATATTTTATTACAGTTGACATTCAATATTATTTTGTTAGTTTCAGGTGTACAGCATAGCAGGTAGATATTTATGTAATTTACTTAGTGATCCTCATGATTAAGTCTAGTACCCACCTGGAGCCATCCATAGTTATTACAATATTATCGACTATATTCCCTGTGCTATACTTTACATCCCGTTACATGACTTTTTGTGAAGTTTCTTTCACTTAGCTTAATGCTTTCAGGTTCATCCATGTTGCAACATGTAGCAGTACTTCACGCCTCTTTGTGCCTGAATAATATTCCATTGTACAGATAGACCACATTTTATTGTCTGGTCATACATTGATGGCCATTTGGGTGGTTTCTGGACTGTTATGAGTAATGCTGCTATTGGCACTCAACCTTTCTATCTCCATTTCAAGATTTTTCCTAGGCATTTACAAACCCAAAATCTTGTCCTTTTTTCTTTTGACACCTGCCAGTTGGATCAAGATACAATGACCTCTCCTTTGGATTTTGCTGTACCTTTTGGTTACTGTAAGATGGACCATCTTTTATAATTTGCATTTGAATTTCTTGTCTATGTTCCAATCTGTGCACATTTTTCCATGTGGACACCCCACCTTTTCTCATGGATTTATAGTTACAAATTATGAATTAGCACAGAATGCCTCTGACCACCACACACCATGCAACTATTTCCCTTAATTTTCACTTCTGTCTGGTTTACATCCCCCCCACTCCATGTGCAAAATGCTCAACTGTCATGGAATCACATGAATTAGCATTTTTGTTTACGTGTTTTAATTTCACCATTATTGTTTGTAGGTCCTCGGCCACCCCAAGATTATAAAAATATTTACTCATACTGTCTTGCAATGAGAGAGAAAAGGACAATGTTGGTCCCTCCCAACCCAGACTCTGTCTTTCCAACCCACTCAGATGGATCCTCTGGGTGGATAGGGAGGCTCTGGCTTCCAGTGCTCAGGGGGAATTTGGGCCAAACCTAATAGAAAAGTGGGTTATAAGAGAATGACATTTCTTAGATACCCACGTCTCCAAGAGGAAAGAGTTAGAATGTCAACTGCCAGGTAGCCCTCAGTTCTATGCCTCACTATGGAATGCCCGGCGGGAATCCAAGCACTGGAGAGGCCACGTCTAAACTTGGGGAGGAACGGTCTTCTCCCAAACAGCACAGGCCAGGCTGACATCTGGAGACCTTGATTTCCAAACCACAAGGAGACTTCATTCTGGTTGTCGTCTTCAGGTCTCATATCCCTTGTCCTGTCAGGAATCATTTTGGGGCAGTGGGTGTTTGGGGGCAGGGAATTCCTACCCTTTCATTAGTTTCTGGTTCTCTGATGTTCAGCTATGATTCCGGCCTATTCCTGAATACAGTATGAAACCGAATTTCTGTAATTAATTCAATTCAAAAGCAAATCAAAACACACGATGCAGCCCTAGCTGGGGAGCTCAGTTAGTTAGAGCATCATCCTAACACACCAAGGTTGTAGGTTTGATCTCTGGTCAGGGCACATACAGGAAGCAACTAATGAATGCATTAGTGGAAAAACAAATCAATGTCCCTCCCTCTCTCTCTCCCTAAAATCGATAAATAAAATAAAGAGAGAGAAACAACTCTTTCTATAATAATATATATTTTTAATATTTTATTTCAATTGTTGTTCAAGTACAGTTTTCTGTCTCTTACTCCCATCCCAGTCCACCCCCCAGTGCTATATAATAATATATTTTTAAAACAGGCAATGCCCTAACCAGTGTGGCTCAGTTGGTTGGAGTGTCGTCCTGTACACCAAAAGGTTGTTGAGTTCGATCCATGATCAAGGCACGTATGGGAGGCAACCGATTGATTTCCTCTCTCACACCAATGTCTCTCTGTCCCTTCCTCTCTCTCTAAAATCAATAAAAATATCATCGGGTGAAGATTTTAAAAAACTGAGTTCCTTAAAAAAAAGAACCAAAACACATATAGATATATACATGTACATTAGATAGATAGATACAGATTTATATATATCCTACTTGAATTAGTTTGTCTGAGCAGCCGTAATAAATTGTAAGCCACAGGCTGAGTGGCTTAAACAACAGAAATGTATTTTCTCACAGTTCTAGATGTCTGAGATCAAGGTGTTGGCAGAGTTGGTTTCCCCTGAGGCTGCTTTCCTTGGCTTGCAGATGGCTGTCTCCTCCCTGTGTCCTCACATGGTCATCCCTCTGTGTGTGTCTGTGTCCAAATTTTCTCTTATAAGGACACCAGTCCCATAGGATGTGGGCCCACCTGCATGAACTCATTTTACTTTAACTATCTCTTTAAAGGCTCTGTCTTTAAATATGCTCGCATTCTGAGGTCCTGGAGGTTCGGACCTCAACCTATGACTTTTAGAGGGACACAGTTCTGTCCACACACTACAGGTTCTGTTTCTGCAGTAGAACACTGACAGATCCTGAAACATCTGTCACTTCTGCATTAGTGAACCAGGTTGGCAGCCTCCCTCCCTGAGAAAGGGGAGCATTTGAGAGTATAATGGGTTCCACTTAGCTGGATAGAAACCCCCTAGGAAGAGGAAATAGCCTTGGTCGGCCTCTGTGAATGGAAAATATTTTTCTAACATTTCCCTCTTCAGAGAATAAACAGAGCTCCCAGCCTCCTTTCAGCTCCGTCTCTGGGCCTCATTAATTCCCTAGAAAGAACTGGTGGAATTGGAAATACTGGGTCAATGGGGATGCAAGGTCCTTATGACTTGCTTGTATTCTTGAATTTTATTCCAAGTCAGGAGGCTCAGACATAAACCCTGCTTATTTGTGGCTGAGTTTCTATTTATTCATCTTTACTGCATAACTCACACCCTAGACTCTTTTTTCTATTCATGTTGAGCCCCAACCCATCTATAGCCACCAGAACCCTGCACTCTCAGCTCACCACAAAGCCCCCCCCCCCAAAAAAAGTGATTATTGTGTTACAGAACATACCCGGGAGGGAGAGGAAACAATATACTATTACTGAATGGATCCACCCTTGTGCTCCAGGGTCCCTCACCCCATACTAGGTTTGCCTTGCCTGCCACCAGGGAAAGATGTCTCTCAATGCCAGAGATTGGTGAAAAGGAAAGGGATTATTTATTTAAAGAGTTATACAAACTTAAGAGTAATAACTTAATGTCTTCATTGAGATCCCAAAGTCCTTTAGAACACCCACAAACACACAATCCTTCCTTCCCACTCTGCCCAGTCTGGGATACTGTATCTTGGAAAAAGAAATAGAAGTCCGTGGTTCTTCTCTGCCCAAGATGCGTGGTCCCAAAAAGATGCCAAAGCCACGTAGTCCCAAAAAAGACCCTACATGGCTGCCATGCCTGAGTTTAAATCCCAGCCCCAATCTTCCTCTGCCCCACAATTTCTGACTCCTCCCACAATTGGCCACAGCTGCCAGCATTCCCATATTCTTCCAGCTTTACTAGGCTGCCATAGTAAGTCCAGGCAGGTGTGGCCCTGTGGTGTGGAGCCAATCATCTCCAAGCTCTTAACGTAGGCTCTGTAACCAGGAGGAGTTGCTTCCCAGTTACATCATGGGTTGAAGTTGCTCCCATTCCCCTGGCTCAAAGCATGGCCACAGCTATTTAACATATCTATGAAACCTGTTAAAGGTTATAGATATGTTAAATGACTGTTCTAGAGGTTATCTGCAAAACTATTGCTATTCAAAACACTCTCAATGGCCCTGCTTCACGTGTCCTATCCCCTGGCTCAGACTTGTGGGGGCGAGGACTTCCTATATATGTTTTTCTAATATTTCCTGGACACTGAGTTCTGGACCCCATTACAAATCCCTATTGGCTGCACCCTGTTACAATTGTAATAGTCCTGCCTGTGAAACATCTCACAAAAGCACTTGGCAACAAACAGCTCAGGTAGGAGAGAAGATGGATACATCTCACTCCATGTATATTGAACATACAGGTAACAGGGAAAAACATACCACCACTGAAAAAAGAATGAACAAATGCACCATAGTCAAAAATTATGTGATTAACACAAAAAGAGTGTCAACATATCCAAAAGACAGAAGTTGTAGAATGAAAGACTGACCCAAGGTTGGGAAGAAGCTAGTTAATAAAAGAGAAAACACAAATGATAAAGAAATATGAAAATCTATTCCACCGGTAGGCTGACAAACTTGATATAAAGAGAAAAATGAGATGTCCTTTTCCACCATTCGAACAGAAAAAGATGAAAAACTGAATATGTGGAGTGGGTATGGGTCAGGGTGGGGAAAAGGTTCCTTTGCAGACTGGTAAGAAAGTGAGAGTGAGGGTGATCCATATTTTAACATTAACTTTGGAGCAATGTCCCATCTGAGAAGTGGTTTTTCATCAAAACTGGAAAATAGCCCATCAACGGGTCCGTTCTGGCAAAATGAACACAGGTAAGAGTCCCATGGGAGAACCGATGGAAAGCAAGTCACAAAAGAGACAGAAGAGTCACTCGTCCATGTCTAGAAAAGCTGAAGGAAGATAGCATTCTCTGTCATCTGTGGCTCTCGAAGGCAGATGATTTCTTGCCTCTCCCACCCAAGGGGATATATAGCAATATGCTTAGCGAGATTTTTGTCACAAGTTGGGGGAAGTGAGTGCTGTGGTGTCTGGTAGGTAGAGACCAGGGACACTGCTCAACATCCTACATATACGAATGTCTAACCACTATGCTGTACACCTGAAACTAATATAATGGTGAATGTCAACTGTAATTGGGGGGAAAATTGCAAAAAACAAAAAACACACTGCCTGGAACAGTCCCTTTCCCTCCGAAAAAGAGTAACTGACCAAAAATGTCGACTTTCTCTCCTGGATATATGTCTCAGGAGCGCGGGAACAACCCTTGATTCCCACAAGGACTCAAGTATAAAAATTTTGTTGCAATTATTCACTGGGATTTTCACTCAATGCCGCCTATGTGCTAGGGTTGGGTGCTATTCACTTTCTTGATAGTAAAAAAAAGGATCAGGAATCAACTTAAATGTCTATTAATCAAATATATGGTGATGGAGACTTGATTTCGGATGCTAAACATACAATGCAATATACAGATGATGTAGCATGGAACTGTACACTTGAAACCTATAGAATCTTTTTAACCAATGTCATCCGATAAATTTAACAACATTAGAAAATTGAAGGCAATAAAAGAAAAAATGTCTGTTGGCAGGAGAATGGGCAGATTGTGATCTATTCATACAGAGAAATGTGATGCAGCAGATGAAAGAATAAGTTATTACAAATGGTGCCAGATGGGAACTAGACTTATGGGGGGCAATGATCACTTCCTAAGGTATATAATTGCTGAATCACTATGTTGTAACACCTGAAACTAATACAACATTGTGTGTCAACTGTCACTGGAGAATGAACTTTAAGAAAGGAAGAAGAGCCTTGGACCCTGGTTGGGCAGAGCAGTTGGTTAGAACATTGCTCCAATAAGCCAAGGTTTCAGGTTCCATCTCTTGTCAGGGCACACACAAGAATCAAACACTGTCCCTGGCCAGGTGGCTCAGTTGGTTGGAGCATCGTCCCATACACCAACAGGTTGTGGGTTCTATCCCTAGTCAGGCCACATACCTAGATTGTGGTTCCATGCCCGGTTGGGGAGAATACAGGAGGCAACCGATCAATGTTTCTTTCACATCAATGTTTCTCTCTCTTTCTGTCTGCCTGTCTCTCTCTCCCTCTCAATCTAAAATCAATAAGCATATCCTTGTGTGAGGATTTTAAAAAAAGAATCAACCAGTGAATGCATACATAAGTGGAACAACAAACTGATGTTTCTCTATCTCTCTCTCAAATCAATAAATTTTTTAAAAGAATTTAAAAGAAAGAAAAAAGTGTTGTGTGCATCTATACAGACAGATCTCTGAAGAGCACCCCTCCCTAGTCAGCCTCGCTCGCCTCCCCTGTCTGGTGTTCTCTGCTGCTCCTAGAGCTTCTTCCCTTATGAGTTTACCTGGAACTGTTCGTTTCTGGAGTTTCTATCACAATCTACTTAACAAAGAGCACTGCCTGCAAACAATGTGGACACACACATTTCATCCCCACAGAGAGAAGAATAATTTTCCCTGACACCTGTAGACAGGGACGGGGAACAGGTGGGGCATGGTCATTCATTCTTGCCACAAGCTTGTATTATGCACCTAAGGTATGCTCACCTGGCATTCAAACGCTACACTTCCACACTGATATCAGGGCCTGGAAAATTCCAGGCTTGTTGGAGCTATCCCCAGCCCCCTTCTTCCTTGCTCAAGCTGCCGTTTCCATGGCAACAGCCTGAGCCTGCCTCCTTCTTTGGAACAGGTAATTGCTCTTGAAGGAAAAGGGCAGTGGGGGTGGGGAAAGCTTGGTCTTCCAGCCTTTGTCTGTGCAACCTCAAAACACATCCTTAAGTGGGAACTTTGCAAAACATCACAAAATTGGGTATAAGGGCCTCCCTGCCCAGTAATAAACACACACATACACACACACACATCTTTTAAGCACCAGCAACATCAGCATTGTGGTTTCTTCTACTTGTTCATTTATGTATTTATTCATTTACTCAACAAATACAGATTGACTACTGGGGGCTAATGACACAAGAAAAAATGAAAAAAATGGAAAAGGCACGTTCTTTGCTCTCATCGTTGAGATGACTGAGATATTTATTCCTTTAAATGAGGTGTTTTTAGATTCATTCAGCAAAAGTTTATGGAAGAAACAATGCATGATTAGGGTCCTGCTGGGTGGGCATAAGGGGATACACCAGAAAGATGGAAGGAAGGGAGGACAAAAGGAAAGAAGGAAGAGAGGAAGGGAGGAAAGTTAAACTCCTTGTATCCTCCCTGGCTAGCAGAATGCATGGCACATAGTAGGATCTTCAAACATTTTTAGAATGTGAATAAATGAACTAACAAATGAATTTCGTTCAGCTCAAAATTGGGATTTTGGTGTGTTTAATTATTTAACATGATGTTATAGTCCTGAGTTTCCTTTTTTGAATGGAGGGACAGTTGGTTGAATGTTAAAAGCCCTAGAATCTACTGTATTTTTAGGACTATAAGACACACAAGACCATAAGATGCAACTAGGTTTTAGAGGAAGAAAATAGGAAAAAAAATTTTGAAAAAAAAATGTGGTAAAATATTTAATAACCTGTGACCCAACTCCGCCGCCACCCGCCACCAGCAAGCCAGGTACGCTACATTTAGACTATAAGATGCACCCTCATTTTCCTCCCAAATTTGTGCAGAAAGGTGCGTCTTATAGTCCAAAAATATGGTAACTGAGTAAGAGGAAGGAGGGTACATTACACAGAGAGAGAGCTATGGTCGTTGATTTGCTGTTCACCACCCAAATGCTTGGGTGGGTATTTTTTTTTTCATTTATTTTTAGAGAGAAGAGAAGGGAGGGAGAAAGAGAAGGAGAGAAACATTGATGAGAGAGAGAAACCTTAATCACTTGCTTCTTGTACATGCCCTGAGTGGGGACCGAACCCATAACCCAGGCATGTGCCCTACTGGGAATCAAACCAGTGACCTTTCACTTTGCCAAATAATGTACAACCCAACTGAAACAAACCAATCAGGGTTTGGGTGGTATTTTTATTATTGGGATGGAGAAGGGCTCAATAAACACAATTCTAGAGCTTACAGCCATGAAAAGAAAAGGATGAATTAATCTGACTACATAAGCACTAAAAAAGGTAGGTAGAAAAGAGAAAAGGAAAGCAAACCAGAGCAAAGTGAGAAAATGGGTAAAATTGCTTGTAACCCAATGAAAATCTTAGAATATCTTTTAGACTTCTGGCCAAGATGGAGGCATAGGTGGAAACACTGTACCTCCTCTCACAACCAAGATTAAGGACAACAAATATTTACAAACAATAACACAACCAGAACGCAGAAAATTAAACTATGAAAGTCTGACAACCATTCAACCAGACCAGTAAGAGGGGCAGAGTCAGTAGCCAGTGGAGTGGGAACGTGGCAGGAAAACGTGGTGGCTGCCAGACCCGGGAGCGCTGGGGAGTGTAGGTGCCATAGAGATTGCAGACCCCAGACGCGGGGAGGAGACGAGCAGAGCACACAGGGCACGCAGGGCAGTTGGCCGACCGAGGACACACATTCACGTGCAGATAAACTAGGCAAGAGCAGGCAGTGAGATGGACCGCACAGCCCAGGGCCCCAACGACTGGAAATAAAGCCTAAAAACACTGATTGAAAAGGTGCCAGGAGAAGCTCCCAGCCTCACAGGAGAGGTTGTTGGGGAGACTTGCAGGATCCTAGAGTGTGCTATGGCCTGCCCACCTGGGAACCAGCGCCAGGAGGGCCCAGTTTGCTTGTGAGAGGCAGCAGAGGGGATGCAAATCCAAGAAAGCGCAGAACAGGTGCCATTGTTCCCTCTCTGACCTCACCCCCACAGACAGCGTCACAACCTGGTGACTACGTTGCCCCGCCCTGGTAAACACCTAAGGCTCCACCACCCACACAGAACAGGGGCCACCTGACCAAAAATGACTCAAACAGAAGAACAGCTCAGCGCCCCAGAGCCAATACTTTAAAGCAACCAAGAGATAACCAACCTACCAGATGCACAGTTCAAAGCACTGGGATCAGGATACTCACAGAATTGGTTGATTTTGGTCGCAAATTAGATGAACAAATGAAGGCTATGCTAAGTGAAATGATGGAAAATGCACAGGGAACCAATAGTGATGGGAAGAAAACTGGGACTCCACAAATCAATGGAGTGGACCAGAAGGAAGAAAGAAACAACCAAGCAGAAAAGAATGAAGAAACAAGAATTCAAAAAAATTGAGGAGAGGCTTAGGAACCTCCAGGACATCTTTAAACGTTCCAACATCTGAATTATAGGAGTACCAGAAGGGGAAGAGGAAGAGAAACAAGTGGAAAACTTATTTGAACAAATAGTAAAGGAGAACTTCCCCAATCTGGCAAAGGAAATAGACTTCCAGGAAGTCCAGGAAGCTCAGAGAGTCCCAAAGAA